>SJYV01026863.1:24019-40870 GCA_006410875.1 Neotragus pygmaeus | reverse complement strand
AGTCTGAGTGAACTCTGAGAGATGGTGATGAATAGGGAGGCCTGGCGTGCTGCGATTCATGGGGTCGCAGAGAGTCGGGCATGACTGAGTGACTGAACTGAACTGAACTGAACTCAGGCTCATCTGGGGAAGAACTGGAAATCTTCACTGGGACTTTTCTAACCACTTTCTGACCTGTATTGTTTCTTGTAAATCGTCGTGAGGTACATACACTTGACATAAAATTTATCATCTTGGGACTTCCCTGGTAGTCCAGTGGCTAAGACTCCAAGCTCCCAGTGCAGTGAGTGTGGGTTCAATCCCTGGGTGAGAACTGGATCCCACATGCCACAAGTTAAAGTTTTCATGCCCCAACTAAAGATCCTGAGTGTTGCAACTGAGTAAAGAGAGGTCCTGAATTCTACAGTGAAGATTGAGGATCCTGCATGCTGCAACTAGGACCTGCTGCAGCCAAATAAGTATTTTTAAAAAATTTACCATCTTAGCCATTTTAAAGTGTGTGGTTTTTAAATGTGCAGCTATCACCCCCATCCTACTCCAGAACTCTTCATCTTGCAAAACTGCAGCCCTTTCCCCAGTGAACAGTAGTAACTGTTCACCCCCACCACCACCCCAAGCCCCTGGCAGCACCATTCTACCACCCTTCTCTCTGAATTTGACCGTAGTCAGGGAGATCCTGTGAGTGGAATCGTACATGTTCGTCCTTTGGTGACTGGCGTATTGCACTTAACATCATGGCTTCCCGGTGGCTCAGTGGTAAAGAACCTGCCTTCTAGTGCTGGAGACTTAAGAGATGCAGGTTCCATCCCTGGGGCAGGACTTCCCCCTGGAGAAGGAAATGGCAACCCACTGCAGTATCCTTGCCTGCGAAATTTCATGGACAGAGGAGCCTGGTGGGCTACAGTCCATGGGGTCTCAATGAGTCAGACGCAACTTAGTGACTCAAGAACAACAACAAGCACGTCCTCAAGGCTCAGCCATGTGGCATGTGCCCTCCCTTTTTGCATGAGCCTGGAGTCGTCCCGATGACCTGTAGAGATATTTGGGGGCAGGTACCCAGGTCCCCCTGTTTGGGATCTCTGTGATGTCACTGGGTACTGACAGGCATGATAGCAGCGTTAGCCTCCATCCTAACTGGTGGTGATAAACCACGATCAGCAGCTGCAGACTTTTGGGGGTTCTGAAGAGAATTCTAGGAGAGAAGGATGGTGGGCAGAGAAGCACATGCCCTCCACGGACCAGAGGTGAAGGAGGCAGCCCCTTCACCTGGACTGGAAGGCTGGATATGCTGGGGTTGCTCCTCGCAGAGGGGGAGTTCCATTTTTGCGCTTTCTTTTAAGTTCACAGATGGCATCAGGAGGGACTCTGGCTGGTGGAAATACTGTGTTCTCTTCCTGCCTTCAGTTAACTGTACAAACTTGTAAAAAAAAGAAAAAAAAAAAAAACCAAAAAACTCAAGCTCCAGCGCGGCTCCACACAGGGTGTCTAGCCAAAATGCAAAGTGTTACCACAGCGCACAGGCAGACAGTGTGTTTCAAGTGCGGGAACAGAGTGAGGTGCCTTTCAGCACCTTTTCCAGCACTTCTTTAAAAATGATTTAAATTGGAGGCAATGGCATCGAGTGCTGAGCATCCGACACTCAGACAAGACTTAATGAATCGTGCACTCTAACAGCATCGCTGTTCTGCAGCCCCTTCTCTTGGCGTCCGTGGGGGTGATTTCCCCCACCCCCCACCGAAACATTTGTTCTGCAGACCGTTTGCTTGTCGGACTCTGCTGGGAAGCTCTTGGTTCGTGGCAAGGAGAACTGGCCTGGGGGAGGCTGCCGAGCCCAGTTCCTCCTGCGTCCAGTCTCTCTGGATCTGAATTTCAGAGCAGAAAGACAACAGTGTTCCTTAGGAACCAGACTCAGAACCAGCGTTGGTCTCTCCCCAGTTTGAAATCTCTTGCAAAAAATATAAGCTACACAATCACAGTGTTCATCTTAACCCCACAACATACAGCATTGTTTAACTGACTTGAATTTAAACAACAAAAAAGTGAGTGATTTTGTGGGTAGAAACATTCCAGTACTGGGAAAAAGATACCCGTTCTGCATCTTTGAGTTAGAGCAAGTCATTAGCTTCATTGTCAGAAATGAAACCTCTGTTAGTGGAGTCTGGCAGTATTGCTCACAGCTTATCTGGCAGTCGTTAAGGACACAGGCTGAGTGGAGAGGGTCTGCGGGACTTCCCCAAGGACCGCGCCTCAGTGTCTCACCCACCTTCCAGAGGGCCTCCGTCCGCTGCAGTGCCCTTGGCAGGCAGAGTAGAGGGGCAGTTCCCTCTGAGCTGCAACGTATGTAAACAATTTCATCTTTCAATCCAATCTTTAATGAAATGTTTAATACAAACCTGCTGTTAACATGATGTACATGAATTTACTGGCAGGCAAAGCTGGGATTTACATCATTCTGAAAATCAGATGTTCTTTGTATCAGGAAAAACCTTTAAAGATAGAAAGGTTTTCCTCCTGAATGGCAGGTGCATCCTTAAAGTGCACACACCCCGTGCACCGTTGGGGGTCAGCCTCTCTCAGATACCAGATGTCAGTGTGTGATCGTTTCTTTGCAGGCTGCTGCATGGAACAGAAGTTAGATTCTAAACCAGTGGCCAGCACACTAAAGTCCGGGCCAAACTGGGCCCACTGTCGTCGTTTCTTTTAACGGCTGTAGTACAGGGCTATAACTGATAGGGGCTCCCCTGTAGCTCAGCTGGTAAAGAATCCGCTGCAATGCACGAGACCCTGGTTCAGTTCCTGGGTGGGAAAGATCCCCTGGAAAAGGGCTAGGCTACCCACTTCAGTATTCTTGGGCTTCCCTGGTGGCTCAGACAGTAAAGAATCCACCTAAAATGTGAGAGACCTGGGTTCGATCCCTGTGTTGGGAAGATGCCCTGGAGAAGGGAACATGTATCTGCTCCAGTGTTCTTGCCTGGAAACTTCCATGGACAGAGGAACCTGGCAGGCTGTAGTCTATGGGGTTGCAAAAAGTTGGACATGACTGAGCGACTTTCACTTATAACT
Source organism: Neotragus pygmaeus (assembly GCA_006410875.1). Lineage (NCBI taxonomy): Eukaryota > Metazoa > Chordata > Mammalia > Artiodactyla > Bovidae > Neotragus > Neotragus pygmaeus. The sequence goes on along the minus strand of SJYV01026863.1, from coordinate 37,807 downwards.
GATATACAGAAAAAAAAGCACGTTTTTCCTGAGCTTTGCTTTATACTTCTTCACTGATACTTTGGTTTTTTACAAATTGTAGAACTACAGCAGACTTCCCTGATGGTCTAGTGGTTAAGAGTCCTTGCTTCCAGTGCAGAGGGTGCAGGTTCAGTCCTTGGTCAGCAAACTAAGATCTTGCATGCCTCATGGTGTGGCCAGAAAAAAGCTACCTTATAAAAAATAAGCCTTATATATATTTTTAAAAAAGAATATCTATAGATACCTCAAGTTAAGCAAGTCTGTTGGTGCCATTTTTTCCAACAGCATTTGCTTCCTTCGTGTCTCTGGGTATCCCATTTTGTTAATTCTTATGATATTGCAAACACACCACCAGCAAAGACAACTCCCTTGAAGGTTCAGATAATGTTAGCATGTTTTAATGATAAAGTATCTTTTAAGGAAGGCGTATATTATTTTTATAAATATAATGTGATTGCACACTTAATATAAGGCTGTAGTATATGGTAAAGCATCCACCTGCCAATGCAGGAAACGCAGGTTTGATCCCTCAGTTGGGAGGATCCCCTGGAGAAGGGAATGCACCCCACTCCAGTATTCTTGCCAGGAGAATCCCATGGACAGAGGAGCCTGGTCGGCTACTCTTCATGGGATTGCAAAAGAGTTGGACACAACTTAGCTACTAAACAACAACAAAACAGCAAACAATGTAGTGTTAACATCTTTTTTATATCCACTGGGAAACAAAAAAAATATCTATGACTCACATTATTTTGGAATTTTCCTTACTACAGTGTCCTGGAGCCGAACTTGCAGTGTCTTCAGGGTCTGCCTGTGTACAGTAAGAAGTGTTTGGACATTTGCAAACAGTCTCATGAAACCATCACCACTATCAAGGTAACAGATACATGAATCCCTTTCAAATATTTCCTTGTGTCCCCCCACCTTTTTTTTTGCGGTGGGGGGGGTGTTGTTGCTGTGTTTGGTGTTTTGTTTTTGTGTTTATATTTTGACAGTAAGAACAAATAATATGAATTCTGTCCTAATAGATATTTAAACAAAGTGGTTCAATTCATACAGAATTTTGGATATACAAAAGATAAATATGTTATAGAGATCTTTTGTACAACAGGGAGTCTTTAGGTAACAATATCCCATTTTCCACAGCTGGCTTTTTGTTTTTCTTTTGGTAAGGCCCACAAGCGAAGAGTGATTTTTACATTTTATGTGGTTGAAAATAAAAATGATATTTTATGACATGTGAAAATTATATATAGAATTAAAATTACAGTTGCTATGAATAAAGTTTTATTGGGACACAGTCACCAGTGCACATTCATTTATGTGCTGTCTGTGGCTGCTTTTGTGATTGAATAGGAGAGCTGAATAGTTATGATTGATGTTAAGATTCACAGCGCCTAAAATATTTACTCTTTGGCTCTTTACAGAAAAGTCTTGACTTACCTTGCCCTAGAAAGTTCATAAACAATGATAATGCTGATTATAACGATGATAATAGTGACTAGGGATTGTTGATGACTTCTTTGCAGCAGGTATATATGCATATTGACTGCCTTTTTATTAATAGCATGTGGCCTGTAGTATATTAATTTTCACTTAAAATTATATTTGCTAAGCATTTATGGGATTGTCACCCATGTGAACTCTGTCTACTCCTCTAAATTTGGACTTTTTACATGTCAATGATTACCTGGAAGGATTTTTTTTTTAAATCTTTCAGATTTTATTATATCTCCGGATGTTCAATGTTTTATAAATTAGGTAAACACATCACAAAACTAGTCGATCATCAGTATTACCAGGGAAATCTAAAAGATGTCCTGGGTTAATGAAGCAGGGTCTGGGAGTGGGGATGGAACCCAGAGCGTCTGCTTGTTGGTTTTCATTTTTAAATTATGGGCAAAGCTAAGAATCAGCCTGACTTAGGAACAACTGGCCAAGATAATTATTTTTATACTTTTCAAAGGGATATTATTGTAGATACTGCCTGACTTGGAACTCTTTGATAATGAAACCGAGTTCCCTAATTTAATGTTTTATCTTTGAGCCCCGCCCCCAACAAAGTCCCCCATCTCCACTGTTGTCATGGTAACAGGACTTTGTACCTAGGGAAATGGCCAAACCTAGTAGCTTGACTGACTAGACGGCACAGTTCCTGATAACACGTATTGACTTCCTTCTGCTCCTTAGGAAAGAATTTCCCTATGAAAATAAAATTGCAGCCACAGAGCATTGAATTCTTTTTTTTTTTTTTAATTGGACTGTAGTTGCTTTACATTCTTGTGTTAGTCTCTTCTGTACAGTAGAGTGGATCAGCCACACATACACACATATCCCCTCTTCCTTGGAATTTCTTCCTGGTTAGGTCACCGCAGGCCACTGAGTGGAGTTCCCTGTGCTGTACAGTCGGTTCTTATTAGTTATCTATTTTTTATGAATGTTGAATTCTTCTATGAAACCATTTAGAGCAGTCTGGGGCTGGCCCCAGTTAAAGCAAGCCTTTTGTTTCTGGCCAAATTTTCACAAAAGAGTGAGACTGACCTTCATTGGAACCGAAAATTTCCACCTGGCCTAAGTGTAACCTCCCAGATAGATGAGGAGATGATATCAGCAGATTTAATATCTGTACTTTTATGTTGGTGTTCTAATTTTTTTTTCCTTTAAGCTTTTAGGATTAATTTCCCTAGTTTATAGGCTGAATGGAAACGTCTCGAGGTCCCTTTGGCTTCTTTGGATGAAATAATTAGCTGCACATGCTATCCAACAACTTCTGTACCTGGGCCCCTCATTAGTTTCAAATCTCAATTTAATTTCCAGGAGAAATAGTTCAGGGTTTCCTCAGACTTAGCAATTGAATCTGACCAACTGCAGGGGGTCTCATACTCAGACTGCGTTTTTCCTGGCCCCCAGTCCACCTCTCACCCCATGCCCCCGTCTGATCTCTGTAAGATTCAGCTTTGCTCCCTCTGTGTTTGTAAATGGGACGGACCAGAAATTGTTTCCTGAAAACCAAGCCTTTCATTTCTCTCTTCCTAATTTGCTCCTGGAGTTTGATTTGAAACAAGTAAGCCCAATTTGAGGATTATAATCCTGCAAGAGCATCTCAGAAAGCTCTTATATGTATGTTGATGCTGGGAGGGATTGGGGGCAGGAGGAGAAGGGGATGACAGAGGATGAGATGGCTGCATGGCATCNGGGTGGGAGGCTTGGTGTCTGGGCAGGAGAGGGAGCTGGCTTGGGCCAGGCAGGGGCCTCGAGGGGGGCAGGCAAAGACCTGAGCTGGACGGGGTCGGGGTGGCTTTGACAGAGGTCTCCGTGAACAGAACTGAGAAGGAAACAGCAGCGGACGGCAGCCACTCACCTCCCTGACCCGTCCCAGTCCCACCTGGTGCCAGGACGCGCGCCGTGTCTGCCACCGCGCCCAGCCCTGGCTCTCAGGACCCGCTGCTGGGAGCCGAGTGGGAAGCGCTATCCTGACACTTGTGTGACTCACGGTCCCTATGCCTGGCGCCCGGGAAGCCGGTGTGGCCTCTGCGGCCACTGGCGTCTACTTGATTGAAGACATCAGCTCAGGAACTGCAGCTTCCTGAATGAAACCTAAAATCGCATTCACTCTGCGGCTGCAGCCCACAGAGGCCATGCTGGGCTTGCGGGGCCCTGGCTGGAGCTCCTCCCACGCCCTCCATGCCGTGTGGCCTGCCCCTCCCCAGGGAGGTGCGGACCCAGGAGGAAGCAGTGAGCTGCCTGGGGGCTGTTTAGATGGAGAGATGGCCACTTGTGAGAAAGCAGATCCCCCCAACACAAACCACACACACACACACTCACACAAATACATGCATACCCCCACACACTCACATACCCATACACACACACATGCTCATGTACACACACACACACACTCATGCATACACATGCTCATGCACACACACTCATGCATACACATGCTTGTGCACACATACATTCTCACAACTCACACACATGCATGCACATGCACACACACACTCATATACACAAACTCTTGCACACACACTGACACACACTCACATGTGTGCGCACACATACACAAATGTTCACACCACAAACACACATGTATACCCATACTCACACACATTCACACACACATGCAGACATGCATGCTAACACACATACACGCACGCGCACACACACACACTCACATACTCATACACATGCACATGCTCACATGCTCATGCACACACATTCATGCACACACATGTACACACACTGACATACACTCACAGATGCATGTGCACACACACATGAACATGCACACACTCACATGCTCACTCTCACAGTCACACACATATGCACATGCACACACATTCACACCCAACTCACACACACATGCTCATGCACACACACACATGCACACTCATGCACATTCTCACACACATTCTCTCTCTCTCACACACACACACACGCCAGGGCTAGGAGAGTTAATGTTCTATGAGCAGCTCTCATAGAAGAGAGCTAATTGATTCCAATTTGCATTTTTCCAGGTCTCATAATTCTGTCTCGCCTTCTTTATGCCGTGGGAGCCTTGGGGCTGTGCGGCTATGCCACAGGAGGGCTGCGTAACCCGCACAACCGCCCTGTGTTCACCAGCAGGACAGACGGTGCTCTGTGTCACCGAGAGCACCCCCGGCCCTCACCCCATCGCTCTTCCTCATGGGAGGCAGGTGTGTCAGCCTGAGAGCCCCTGAAGCGTCCTCCCCTCCCAAGGAAAGAAAGCGGACGGGATGCCTCGGAGGGACCTCAGACGGGACTCTGAACTGGCAGCCGCCCCCTCCAGCATTTCCAGACAAGATGGTTCCCCAGTGGTAGGTGTCTTCAGACAGTTTATTTTGGGAGGAAGGACTCAGCTCTGTCTGCACGTGGAAGGGTGTCCGCTCCCCAGAGCCTCCAGGCAGGGTTCCAGGAAGCCAGGTTATTTAGCAGGTTTTCAAAGTCTGAGGTCATTGCTGTTCTCTCCTCCCTGCAAAAACCCCAGACGTCAGCTCCTCCCAGCAGCTGGCTCCCCGGGCTCCTGAATGCCTGGCCCCATTCATTCACTCACTCATTCACGCCCTTACTCCACACACATTTATCACGGCCCTGCAGNCTGAGGTCATTGCTGTTCTCTCCTCCCTGCAAAAACCCCAGACGTCAGCTCCTCCCAGCAGCTGGCTCCCCGGGCTCCTGAATGCCTGGCCCCATTCATTCACTCACTCATTCACGCCCTTACTCCACACACATTTATCACGGCCCTGCAGTGTGTCAGGCACCAGGGTACAGGATGAACAAGGCATGCAGCCTGATGCCAAGGAGCTGACTTTCTGGTAAGGGAGGAGGAAAAAAGCAAGTCAATNGGTGGCCAAAGTATTGGAGCTTCAGCTTCAGCATCAGTCCTTCCAATGAATATTCAGTGTTGATTTCCTTCAGGAGTGGCTGGTTTGATCTTCTTGCAGTCCAAGGGACCCTCAAGAGTCTTCTCCAACACCACAATTTGAAAATCAACTATACTCCAATAAAGTTAAAGTAATAATTAACTTAAAAAACAAATGTAGTATATAGAGTATACAATAAAAAATTTTTTAGTACAACAATAAAAAAATTAAAAAATTAGCTTATTTAGAAGAATACATCTTATTTTTTGCCATACATACTAAAATATTACGTAGGCATATACTCTATTAAACATGATATTTTACATTAGTTTCCTCATCTAAAGTGTCCAAAATTCACTGCACTCTAAATTTTTATCAGACTTGCTTGAGTGGTGTACATTTATTTATTTATTTGGGACTTCCCTCGTGCCTCAGTGGTAAAGGATCTGCCTGAAAAAATGATGTCTTTCAAACAGATGGCTAACAAACACATGAAAAGATGCTCAGTATCACTCATTTCTCAGTAGAGAAATGCAAATCAGAAATACAATGAGATACCGTCTCATACCTGTCAGGATGGCCATCATCAAAAAGTCTACGAACAATAAATTCTGGAGAGGGTGTGGAGAAAAGGGAACCCTCTTGCACTGTTGGTGGGAATGTAAATTGATACAACCACTATGGAAGATGGTATGGAGACTCCTTAAAAAACTAGGAATAAAACCACCATATGACCCAGCAATCCCACTCCTAAGCACATACCCTAAGGAAACCGAAATTGAAAAAGACACATGTATCCCACTGTTCATTGCAGCACTTTTTACAATAGCTAGAACATGGAAGCAACCTAGATGTCCGTTGACAGATGAATGGATAAAGAAGTTGTGGTACCTATATACACAATGGAATATTACTCAGCCATAAAAAGGAATGCACTTGAGTCAGTTCTAATGAGGTGGATGAATCTAGAGTCTATTATACAGGGTGAAGTAAGTCAGAAAGAGAAAGATAAATATCATGTACTGATGCATATATATGGAATCTAGAAAGATGGTACTGAAGAATTTATTTGCAGGGCAGCAGTGGAGAAATGGACATAGAGAACAGACTTCTGGACATGGGGAGAGGGTAGGAGAGGGTGAGATGTATGGAGGGAGTAACGTGGAAACTTACATTACCATATAGTAAAATACCTAACCAATGGGAATTAGCTGTATATCTCAGGGAACTCAAACAGGGGCTCTGTATCAGCCTAGCGGGATGGGATTGGGAGGGAGATGGGATGGGATTGGGAGGGATATGGGAGGGAGGTTCGAGACGGAGGGGACATATGTATACCTGTGGCTGATTCATGTTAAAGTTTGACAGAAAACAACAAAATTTTGTAAAGCAACTATCCTTCAATTAAAAAATAAATAAATTAAAAAAAATGTCTTTGAGCCCTCATCTCCCACATTTAATCCAGCAGTAGCAGGACTGTATAAAGTTAATGTTAAAAACAGTCCCTATGCTTAAGCCATGGGCTTCCCTGGTGGCTCAGATGGTAAAGAATCCACCAGCAATGCAGAAGACCTGTGTTCAATCCTTGGATCGGAAAGATCCCCTGGCGGGGGAAATGGCGACCCACTCTAGTATTCTTGCCTGGGAAATCCTATGGACAGAGGAGCCTGGCATGCTGCAGTCCATGGGGTTACAAAGAGTCGGACACGGCTTAGCGACTAAGTAACAACAGAATCACCTGTTGGTCTTGTTCTTCTATTGCTTGTTTCACAACTAACTTTTCAGCTTACTTTAGATTATATTAGCTGAGAATAAATGATTTTGATTTTTAAAATGCAGTTATTTTCCATGAAGGTCAGCAGGGTGAATATTTCTCACTATCAGGCTTATTTTTGAACTGGAGCTTGGCTTTTTGCATGTGAGAATGCCGTCTGGATGCTCCAGAAGCTTGAACCTACTCCTGGCCCACTGATGAAACGGCTTTAGGATTAAAGCCTGTTCTTGCCTAATAACCTGTGGGTTATGATGCAGATTGGGGCATGTTAACTTGGTGGAATATCCACAAATAAAATATTTCAAGGGTGATATCACACCTGGTTTTCAATTCACATGGCAACCCAGATTCTTTTCCCTACAGACATTATTCCCCAGTGTCTTCATCTCAGTCTCCTACAATCCTGAATCAGTGATCACCTTAGAAATGGAAAAAAAACAAAAAAACAGAGAGAGAGTTGTGTTGGGGTCTCTTTGGGTTCAGGAAAAAGAAAGTTATGACACAGCTATCTTAATAAGAATGCTTCATAAAGTCATGTAATAAAATGTACTGTGATAGAGAAATGCAGGTTTGATAATTGTTCTGCCCAGGGATGGTCTTCAAGGGTTTGGGTTCTTTCTGACTGCTTTATCATCCTTACTTTATTATCTTTGTTGCATCTGAAAGATGGCTGTGATAGTGTCTGGGGTCACAGATGGCTAAATCACAAGGCTGCAGAAAGGGCTGGCCTTTGCAGAAGGGTGACAGTGAATCTCCCCCTGAAGTCCTTCCCTTTATAGACTTCTCCTCCATCTTGCTTGGAAGAGCTGGGTTGTGTGTCCTTTGTGTGCCTGTTTACCCGCTCAGTTGTCTGAGTCTTTGTGACCCCATAGACTGCGTTCCACCAGGCTCCTCTGTCCATGGGATTTCCCAGGCAAGAATACTGGAGTGGGTTGCCTTTTCTTCCTGCAGGGGATTTCCCTGACCCAAGGATCAAACCCAAGTCTCCTGAGGCTCCTGCATTGGCAGGTGGATTCTTTACCACTGGAAGAACTGGGTCGCATGTCCTTTTTCAAATCAATCACTCTTACAGAGAAAAAGGATTACCATGACCGAGTAGGAATGATCAGTATTCATCCCCTTTGAGTCACAGGTTGGAGGAATGAATAGTTGAATAACTTAGGGCTGTGAATGGGTAGGCTTGTGGGTAAGAGAATGAGGACAGTACTTGTTCTGCAAATCANTTTTTTTTATTAATTTTTTATTTCTTAAACTTTTTATTTTGTATTGGGGTATAACCAATTAACAATGTCACGATAGTTTGAAGTGACCAGCAAAGGGACTCAGTCATGCATGTACATATATCCATTCTCCTCTAAGCTTCCCTCCCATCCTGGCTGCCACATAACATTGAGCAGAGTTCCATGCGCTGTACAGTAGGCCCTTGTCAGTTATCTGTTTTAAATATAGCAGTGTGTGCAGGCAACCATAAGTTTATTCTCTAAGTTTGTGAATCTTTCTATTTTGTAAGTTCATTTGTATCCTTTTTTTTTAATTCCACATGTAAGAGATGTCATATGATGACAAATATTCTTTTAGTCAGGAGCTCTAAATTGTGTGATTTTCTTGTACTCTGGGATCATAGAAAAAACAAAACTAGATTAATTAAATTATTCAGGAAAATGTTACCTAGTAAGCTGATTATTTACATTTTATTCTCTGACATTTACCACCCTACTGATATGTGTATATGTGTGTGTGTGGAGGAAGGTACTTCTGGGAGGGAGCAAAGTCTTCCCTGGTGGCTGATGCCAAAGCAGGAGACGTGGGTTCAATCTTTGGGTCAGGAACATCCTCTGGAGAAGGAAATGACAACCCACTTCAGTATTCTTGCCTGGGAAATTACATGGAAAGAAGAGTCTGGCAGGGTACAATCTGTGGGGTAGCAAAGAGTCACACATGACTTAGTGACTAGACAACAAACAAAGGTTGTTGACTATATTATCTTACCCACTCGTGAGTTTTTCATTCCTCAAGGAAAATAAAAAAATACAACTTCCTTAATTTGGCATTCAAGAGCTTATATACTGAGCTTCACTTTACCCACAGTAGGAGGATTAGTGGGAAGTTTTTACAGCCTTCATTGCTGCAGTCAGTCCCAAGGCAATAATAGATGTTCATAAACTCTTTACTGAACATTCCAGATCCAGCCTCACCCCTGACCTGTAATTTTACTGATCTATTTTTCCCATAGAACATTTTCCCATAGATTCTGAAGTGATTAACTTTCTACCAAGTGACTGGTTGGTCTCATTAAGAGATAGCACCCTAATCAGTACTCAATATTGGTCTCTAACTACTCATTTGGTTTAGGGAAAAGAAATGTAAGCAACTGAGTTCATGCATAACCTGAGTTCATGCATAACCTGAGTTCATGCAGACCCATACTCTGTTCATGGGTCCCTTGAGCAAGTACCACCATGGTTAAGGACATAAGGTGGCTGACATATACTGGTTGAATCATTTTGTCCAGTATTTGTCCAACATCTCTTTGCAGTGGGCACTTTCTAGTGGGCATTGATATAAGATATAAAGATCTATATATTTAGTGCCCTCTCCTATAGGTCTCCATCTTTATTTTGTTGTTGTTGTTGTTGTNCGAGGTGACAAAGTCTCATTGGCTTTTTGAAGTCAATTGATCCTTCCTGAAATACTCAAGATTATGTGTTCAGAAGAGTGAAATTCCGTATTATTTGATTGGCTTGGTCTTTCTCTTAGAAGACTATGATGTTGGTTCCCTGGGTCGTGTTATAGGAGGTGACGTCGGATTCTTGCTCTCTAGTCATTGCCAGAGCCTACTGTGGCAAATCAACTTTCTTTCATGTTTTTTTCTGGATGTCTACGCTAACCCAAGGGACTTCCCTGGTGGTTCAATGGTAAAGAATTCGCCTGCCAATATAGGAGACTAATTTTGATCCCTGGGTCAGGAAGATCCTCTGGAGGAGGAAATGGCAACCTACTCCAGTATTCTTGCCTGGAGAATCCCATGGACAGAGGAGCTTGGTGCGGGTCCCAAAGAGTTGGACATGACCTAGGACTACCCAGCAACAGCAACACTAACGTGGACAACAGTAGCAGTAGTATGTAAGACCTGCTTTTAAGACTTGAGTTTGATTTAATGCCAAATACATCAAAAAAGAAAGGAAAAAACTTAGAATTGGGGGAAACAAAGATAATCAGAAGTTCAGACCTCATATTGAGTTGTTTTTATTGGCTGGCACAAGACATGGATTATTTTCCTCTTCATGGAACAAAACATGATACCACATTTCTTTACAATTAAATTAAGGGTCAAGAACAACAAAGACATAATAGTTCCTATGATGTATTGGAAAGATACTGTCTGTGCTCCGCTTGAACAGAGGATAGAATGCTTTACTTTGTTGCTTTATGAAATGCCAGGTTTTCAGGGCAAATCCTATTAAGGGGTTTTAGTTCCTGCCTGACATTTTACTTTCTTCTCTGCCAGCTGCCCCTGCAAGGAGGTGCCTCGGGATTGTTCAGACTGGGGTCAGACTTGATTTAGAAATTACAACTCCCAAATTGGGGAAATGTGTTCATTGATTCATTCTCTCATCTATTTATCCATCTGGTATCCATCAGATCTATAATAAACTTATTATTATTGTTGTTCAGTCACTAAGTTGATTTCCTTTAGGACTGACTGGTTTGATCTCCTTGCTCTCCAAGGGACTCTGAAGAGTCCTCTACAGCACCACAATTTGAAATCATCAGTTCCTCAGTGCTCAGCCTTCTTTATGGTCTAACTCTCAGATCCATGCATGACTACTGGAAAAGCCATAGCTTTGACTAGAGGGACCTTTATCAGCAAAATGATGTCTCTGTTTTTTAAAACGTGGAAATAATGGCAGATTTTATTTTCTTGGGCTTCAAAATCACTCTGGATGGTGACTGCAGCCACGAAATTAAAAGATGCTTGCACCTTGGAAGAAGAGCTATGACAAACCTAGACAGCATATTAAGAAAGAACCTTATTATAATTGTCTGCTTGTCATTTCCCTCCACTAGTCTGTAAGCATCTGGTGAAACTGGTTCCTAGGTATATTCTCAGTGCCTGATGTATTTACTGAGTGAACAGTAAACCTTTATTCAGTGCTTGAACTCTCAGAGAGCTTTTAGTCTAGGAAAGAAGATAAGATGGAAACTTAAAGANCCCTCCACTAGTCTGTAAGCATCTGGTGAAACTGGTTCCTAGGTATATTTTCAGTGCCTGATGTATTTACTGAGTGAACAGTAAACCTTTATTCAGTGCTTGAACTCTCAGAGAGCTTTTAGTCTAGGAAAGAAGATAAGATGGAAACTTAAAGAGAATATGTTAGGTGGGTATTGGGGGCAGGGAGAGATGTTACCACAAGAGGTTTTTTGTTTTTTTTTGTTTTTTTTTTTAATTTCAAATTTCAATCTTCTGTTTCTCCATTTAAAAAAAAAAAGTAGTTCTTAAAATTTCAATTTATTCTTTTTCTTTTGCTATAGCTATTTGCTATATTTTCCTGGGACTTCCCTGGTGGTCCAGTGGTTAAGACTTTGTGCTTCCCCTGCAGGGGCCCGCCTTGGCTCCCTGGTCTCAGAGCTAAGATCCCACAGCCATGTAGCATGCCCCCACCGCCAGAAAAAAGACTGTATTTTCCTTTAAATTCTTAAACAGATATTTCATATCTCTTTGCAAGTTCTTGTCTGCTCTTTCCGGCATCTGAGTCATTTTGGGATCTTTGCTATTCTTTTGCCTTTATTTCTTTTTCTTGATTTTGGGTCATGTTTTTCTACTTTGCTTATCATATTTCATAATCATCTGGTGAATATTATAGATAATACATTGTAAGGAACCTAGATTATATTGTCTTTCTTTAAAGCATGTGGGGTTGTATTCTGGCAGGCAGATAAGATGCTAGCGGTTCGCCTCGATCCTGTTGGCGCTTGGATTCAGGCTTCCATGGGGCGCTCTAGGGTAGTCCTTCTGCTGCAGGGGTTTGCAGAGTTCTCCTGGAAAGTCAGATGAGCCAGTGTAGGCGCATGCTTTATAGTGTCTCTGGGCAGCTGTTCAACTCTGCCCTTGTAGCAAGAAAGTAGCCATAAAAATATGTAACAAATCGGCATGACTGTGTTTCAGTAACGTTTTCTTTATAAAAATATACGTTCTGGGGTGGGGAGGTGCTTCCCAGGTGGCGAAGTGGTAAGGAATCAACCTGCCAATGCAGGAGACGAAAGAGACAAGGGTTCGATCCCTGGGTTGGGAAGATACCCTGGAGGAGGAAATGGCAACCCACTCCAGTTTCCCTTTCTGGGAAATTCCAGGGACAGAGAAGCTTGATGGGCTACAGTCATGGGGTCACAAAAAGTCAGACACAACTTAGCACACACACACACAGATGAACATATATGATCAGGAGACTTCCCTGGGGGAGTCCAGTGGTTAATATTCTGCCCTTCCACTGCAGCAGAGTGTGGGTTAAAATACCTGGTTGGGGAACTAAGATCTTGCATGCCACTCCGTGTGGCTAAATAAATTTGGCAAACCCAATAGAGTATTGTAAAGTCAAATTTTAAAAATAAATAAATAAATAAAAATAAATTGTAAAAAAAAAAAATAAAATAAAGAGGAATCACAAAAAAAAAAAAAAAAAAAAGGGACTTTCCTGGTGGTCCAGTGGCTAAGACTCCNCTAAATAAATTTGGCAAACCCAATAGAGTATTGTAAAGTCAAATTTTAAAAATAAATAAATAAATAAAAATAAATTGTAAAAAAAAAAATAAAATAAAGAGGAACCAAAAAAAAAAAAAAAAAAAAAAGGGACTTTCCTGGTGGTCCAGTGGCTAAGACTCCATGCTCCCAATGCGGAGGGCTGGGGTGTGATCCCTGGTTGGGAAGTTATATCCCACATGCCACAACTAAGTCCTAGCACAGTGAAATAATTTAATTTTTTTTTTAAAATTAAAAAAAAAAAATCTGTCCATGGGACATAGTTTGTCGATCCTTATTCTAGATCACAGTCCTTACTCCTCAGGAACGGACCCAATGGTGTCTAGTTGCATGCTCGAGATGGGATAAAAATCCAGTGTCTCCACATACTATGTGACCTCTAGAGTCTCCATTCTCACCCCTAAAGCAGTTTCTCTGTAGAAGGCCTCATGGAGTCTCGTCACTCATCACACACATTAGCAGCCCAGCCCTTGGCTAAGGTCTTGCAGAGAGCCCTGCACAGACCTCTCACACTGTAAGGAGCAGGACTCCATGGGGCGCTGGGGTGGGAACAGGCCTTCCCCCATATCCTCTGCTTTAGCTCCTCTCTGAAGTATCTAGATAATAGCATTTGAGGCACATTTCTTGAGTTTGGCAGATGTAAAAAATCCCTTCCTCTTCATCAACGAGAAGATGTTGACTACTTGATGACTGTGAACACCGGGCCCCAGGCCTCCTGGAGCCTCAGGACTGCTGGGTGGAACCCCTGGGACACCCCCTGCTCCCTCACCAGCTGATCAGAGGACTGTGCACAAGGTGATCACACACCCTGTGACCCCCCCCCCCCCCCCCCCCCTCCCCCCCCCGGTTTT
>SJYV01026863.1:7929-22389 GCA_006410875.1 Neotragus pygmaeus | reverse complement strand
CCCCCTCCCCCAACACCCTGGTCCTTGGACAAATTGTTGTCCAAGAAACCTGTCCATAGTGCCAAAAAGGTTGGGGGCTGCTGCCAATGGAGGCAGGATTAAATGTGGTGCACCTTGGTGTGTCTAGACAAGTTGGAAAATGCTTGAAGTAGGCCTTTGCTACTTAGGGTTCACTTGGCACACAGTAAGTCCATGCCTGTGTAATGGGCAATTTTAGGCAAATCAGAGCAGCTGTTGACAGCCACCAGGTGGTAGAGGGAGGGTGTGTGCTCTATGCTTGAAGTTAATAGGCAAGAGATGGCAGGAAAAGAGGTTGGCCTGGCCCACAGGACCCAGTGTATGAAATATCTTTCAGAACATAATAGGGAGTTCGCCCCTTATTCCTAGAAAATGAGAAGCCATTGGAGGACTGAGAAGGGAAGTGATCAAACTTAGGTTCTAGAGCAATCTGGGGGCTAAATTGGCTTCCAAGGTGGTTCAATGGTAAAGAATCTGCCTGCCAAGGCAGGAGATTTAGGTTTGATCCCTGAGTTGGAAAGATCCCCTGGAGAAAGAAATGGCAACCCACTCTGGTATTCTTGCCTGGGAACTCCTATGGACAGAGGAACCAATTGGGCTACAGTCCATGGGGCTGCAAAGAGTCAGACATGACTTTGTGACTAAACAACAAGACCGACGACAAGAGGGTAAACTGGAAAGATCCCCTTGGGGAGGGGGATTCGATCAGAGGGTAATGGTTGCGAAAAAAGACAAACCCTCTACTCCCATCAGTGACCTGGAGGCGGTGAGGAGGGGCCAGGCCTGAGAAATATTTCAGAAGGTAATTTACTTTTCCTTGGCAATCTCATTTAAAAATGAGATTAAGAAGGAGGGAAGGTTCTAGAATGATCCTGTCTGGTCTGAGTAATTAGGTGAAAGGCAGTGATGTTTGCAAGGAAGAAAAAAAGATGAAAAGAATAGGTCTTGGGGGTGATGATTCATGGTGTCAGTTATTCAGCAAGTATTTAGAGAATTCCTACTATGTGTTGGATGCTGTTTCAGGGAAACAGCATCTGCCTGACCGAGAGAGGCAGAGTTCCTGCTCACATAGTGAACATGATGAAAAATGTAATGAAGGAATAAGAAGTTTCAATATTAAAGACCAAAATGAAGGATCCAGGGAGTGATAGAGAACAAAAGTGAGAAAAAAGGAACATTCTAGATCAGAAGAGTCCTCTTAGAGGACCAGCCATCTGAGCTGAGCTATGTACGGTTAGCAGCTCTTCTATGCTCAGGCACCAGTATGTTGTGCTTACTCACATCAGTCGAGTCTGACTCTGTGTGACCCTTTGGACTGTAGCCCGCCAGACTCCTCTATGGAATTTCCCAGGCAAAAATACTGGAGCGGGCTGCCATTTCCCTCTCCAGGGGATCTACCTGATCAGGGATTGAACCCGAGTCTCCCTCCTGCATCTCCTACATTGGCAGATGGATTCTTTACCACTAGCACCTCCTGGGAAGCCCTTATCAGATCTTAGATGTACAGAAATTAGAGAAGTATCTAGAAAAGAGTGCTCTGCAAGTGAGAAGCCCTTGCTGTTGAAGTCAGCAGCAGAAAGGTCCATGTGGCCTGGAATGTAAAGAGCAGGGGATGAAAACAGACCTATCGTGGCACTATTGGAGAGGGTAGAGATTTGGGTGTTTTTCAAACAGCAGACTTTCCCTTAATATATACATCATGGAACCCTCATTTCTCTTGTTGTGAAGCAGCTTTCATTTTGGCTTTAAAGATAATGATTCAGAGATGCTTGTCAGACACCTAAATGGAGATGTGTACCAGACGGTCAGGTGTGGTCCTGGAACTCTGCAGAGAAACAAGACTGGAAAAGTAGATTTGAGAGTTTAAAAAAAGGCAATGAGGGATTGAAGTACCATTCTTAGTTGCAACATAACCAACCAGGAGCCTTTTTTTACACCTGGCTTGCTCTACCCATTTCAAAACAGTATCGTCTGTAGGTACTCTAATTTTCTTTTCTAGCATGGTATGGCATGCATACTCAGTGTGTCAGACTTTTTGCAACCCCGTGGACTGTAGCCCACCAGGTTCCGCTGTCCATGGGATTCTCCAGGCAAGAGTATTGGAGTGGGTTGCCATTTCCTTCTCCAGGGGATCTTCCCNTTCTAGCATGGTATGGCATGCATACTCAGTGTGTCAGACTTTTTGCAACCCCGTGGACTGTAGCCCACCAGGTTCCGCTGTCCATGGGATTCTCCAGGCAAGAGTATTGGAGTGGGTTGCCATTTCCTTCTCCAGGGGATCTTCCCAACCCAGGGATCGAACCAGCATCTCTTATGTCTCCTGATTGGCAGGCAGGTTCTTTACCACTAGTGCCCCCTGGAAAGTATCTCTGTTGTCTTTTAAGACTTTACTCAAGTTGATAAACTTCTGTAAAGCTGTCCTTTATTTATCTTCAGCGTCTCATCTCTCTGGAGTACTCGTTAATTTGCATCATTATAGAAATCTCCTTTATTGTGTAAAAATTATCAGAATACCCCCAAATCAGATATTTTGGATTTGGGAATTAGAAAAAATTGCAGATTATTAAAAAAAAAAAGTTCTATTCAGAGTTATCTCTTTATGTCTTTCTGCCAGTGTGGCGATGCTTTACTCTAAGCTGAAATGGCAAAGCCAATCTATGAGTCCACTCACTTGGGAGGACCTGGAAGGCTGGCTGGTTCCTTCCTCAACCCTCTGATTGATTTTTTTCTGCAATTCATTCCATGCTTCTCATCCATTAAGTTGATGTAACACACCAAATTAAATCAAGCTTTTCCTTGTTTTCAAACTTGCTTAGAATTTTGCAACAGTGATATTTTGGTTTCTATGTACTTTTGTGAAGAATGAATATCAAGAAAAAGTAAATAGGGGCAGTAGAATCTCAACATATAAACACTGTTACCTGGGTTTCCCTGGTGGCTCAGATGGTAACGGATCCGTCTGCAATGTGGGAGACCTGGGTTCGATCCCTGGGTTGGGGAGATCCCCTGGAGGAGGGCATGGCAACCCACTCCAGTATTCCTGCCTGGGAAATCCCATGGACAGAGGAGCCTTGTGGGATACAGTTCATGGAGTTGCAGAGAATCGAACATGACTGAGCAACTAAGCACACGGCACTGGAAGAGGATGTTTATTTAAAGAGAGTATTTCACACAGTGCTATGGACTGGAGAGATGGGTTCCTCAATCTTACAGCAACAAGCGAGAGAATTAATGGAAGCATCGTGCCATCGGGGCGGCAGGTTCGGGCTGATGGCAGAAGAGCATCTCTAGGGTCCTTTGTGGCTATCCACAGCATCTTTCTGCAAGGAGCAGGCTGAGAGAGCAGTCTGTAGGAAACCCTGAGTTTCCCACTGGGAGCTCTGTTATGATTGGTCCTGGCCCTTCGGCAAATTCCAGTGGCCTCTCTGGGTCCCCAAGTTTAAGAACAGCATTCCTGTATGAACTCTTAACTGCCTGAGGCTGTGACACACCCTTTGGCAGAGGTCTTCAGCAGTTTCAGTATGGAAATGTGATGGGTAGTCCCCAGAACATTGGCTAGGTGGGCGGGGGATGTGCGGGACTGTGATAAGACAGTTCCCTGCAACTTTGGAAAGCGAGAGTGGGGGCTTCCTGGTGACTCAGTGGTAGAGAATCCGTCTGCCAATGCAGGAGAAACAGGTTCAATCCCTGGTCTGGGAAGAGCTGACATGCCTCAGAGCAACTCACCCTGTGCACCCAAACTACTGAGCCTGCACGCTAGAGCCCAGGAGCCGAGACCCCTGAGCCCACGTGCCCCCGAGCCCGAGCTCTGCAGCAAGAGAAGCCCCCACGACGAGAAAGCCACGCACGGCAACTGGAGAGTAGCCCCTGCTCGCTGCAGCCAGAGGACGCCTGTGTAGCAACAGAGACCCAGCACAGCCGCAAGTAAATGCATTTAAAAAAAAACAATAAAAACCCAGAGTGGGCTTGGAGAGAGAGGAAGGTTGCCTGAGCTTTTGTGGAGACAGAAGACAGAGGAATTACTAATGTACCATGGGGAAAATGTTAGACAAAATCTGGCTTTGCGCACAATAGGTTATCAGCATGTGTTATTTATGATATGAGGATTTGAACATGGGTGGGAATTACTCTGCTAGTCCAAGACCACTTTTCCCTCTAAAACCCACGCCTTAGCTGATAGATTCAGTGTAGCTGATAGATTCAAATGCCTTCTCTTAGCACACAATGTTGTCGGTCATGGGGGCTCAACCTGTAAAACCAGCTGGCGGAAAGTTCAGTGAGGAAACATAGTTGGACTCCTTAGTGACTCCTGGACAATAGAGGTGTCCAGTAGGAAAGCCATATTGGATCAGTGGAAGCTGGCACCTTTAAATGACTCCTGTGAAGGGTAGGGAAATAGATGGGGAAACAGTGGAAAGTGTCAGACTTTATTTTTATGGACTCCAAGATCACTGCAGATGGTAATTGCAGCCATGAAATTAAAAGACGCTTACTCCTTGGAAGGAAACTTATGACCAACCTAGACAGCATATTCAAAAGCTGAGACATCACTTTGCTGACAAAGGTCTGTCTAATCAAGGCTATGGTTTTCCCAGTGGTCATGTATGGATGTGAGAGTTGGACTGTGAAGAAGGCTGAGTGCCGAAGAATTGATGCTGTTGAACTGTGGTGTTGGAGAAGACTCTTGAGAGTCCCTTGGACTGCAAGGAGATCTAACTAGTCCATTCTGAAGGAGATCAGTCCTGGGTGTTCATTGGAGGGACTGATGCTGAAGCTGAAACTCCAGTACTTTAGCCACCTCATGCGAAGAGTTGACTCATTGGACAAGACTCTGATGCTGGGAGGGATTGGGGGCAGGAGGAGAAGGGGACGACTGAGGATGAGATGGCTGGATGGCATCACCGACCCGATGGATAGGAGTTTGGGTAAACTCCAGGAGTTGATGATGGACAGGGAGGCCTGGTGTGGTGTGATTCATGGGCTCACAAAGAGTTGGACACGACTGAGCAACTGAACTGAAGGACAGAAATCCATTTTAGGAGTTCACCTCAAGATAGAATCAGCAAGGAAGAGTCAAATAGGGAAGTCAGTGAGAAATGTCAAATGGCTGATTGCTGCTTTGTGACCTACAGGTATAGGTGATCCTAATATCATTTAAAGCCAGGGTTACAGTTCTGGAACAAGAAGAGAAATTCGAGCCCGTCTGTTGGGGGAGACAGTGTTGTTTGGTCGCTGGGTCTTCTTGACTCTTTGCCACCCAGTGGACTGCCGCACGCGTCTCCTCCGCCCTCCACTGTCTCCTGTGTTTGCTCAACTTCACGTCCATTGAGTCGGTGATGCTGTCTTGTCTTCTGTCCTCTTCTCCTCTTGTTCTCAGTCTTTCCCGGCATTAAGGTCTTTTCTGATGGATCAGCTCTTCGCATCAGGTAACCAGTGTATTGGAGCTTCAACTTTAGCATCAGTCCTTCAGTAAATATTCAGGGTTGATTTCCTTTAGGATTGACTGGTTTGATCCCCTTGCTGTCCAAGGGACTCTCAAGAGNTTCGCATCAGGTAACCAGTGTATTGGAGCTTCAACTTTAGCATCAGTCCTTCAGTAAATATTCAGGGTTGATTTCCTTTAGGATTGACTGGTTTGATCCCCTTGCTGTCCAAGGGACTCTCAAGAGTCTTTTCCAGTACAACAGTTCTTCAGCACTCAGCCTTCTTTATGGTCTATCTCTCATTTCTTATGTGACTACTGGAAAAACCATAGCTTTGTGGACCTTTGTCAGCAGAGTGATGCCTCTGCTTTTTGATACGCTATCTAGGTCACAATGGAGGATGCTAACTATATCCCCATTATTCCCACCACTGCACAGTCCTCCTGATGGGTGTTTGGATCCATGAGGCTTGGCCAAGAAGACACCTCATGGGTGGAGTGATACCCAGCCACACCTCTGGAATGCTGAGACACCCCAAGGAGAATGTGTGTGGAGAAGGTGCCACTCCCTGAGTTGGCTTCCCTCCCTGCTGTGAGAAAATCAGAGCCTCTAGAAAGCAGTCCTGCTTTCCCAGAAGTCGCCACGACCGTCCTGGGACATAATGAAGAGGAAGATGAATGACATGTGGGGATATCATCCTGGGAAGTTCAAACCTGTGTTCTCCTGAGTTATTTAGCTTTAAAAAGACCAAGTGGCTCAGATCTCATGGAACCTTGATGATTGGGCTGTGGATCTTGGGCAATAAAGTGTTGGTTGTTTGCGTGAGGAGCTCCTGAACTGCTCTGAAAATGAGATGTTTCCAGTGTTCTCTCCCTCCATCCGTCCCTCCCTCTCTTCTCTCCCTGCCTCTCTCGTCCTCTTTTCACATGTGAAGTTCCTTGCTTTGACAGAACAACATTCATTTTACTTTCTCCCATGGAGAATCTAATAAGGCTAAGGACTAACATTTGTGAGCCACTTGTTGATATCTAAGGCACATTGGTTAGCACTTTACAAACCGTAAATGTATCTTAATCTCTTTGCTAAGGCAGATGCTGTAATT
The DNA here is from genome assembly GCA_006410875.1 of Neotragus pygmaeus. Lineage (NCBI taxonomy): Eukaryota > Metazoa > Chordata > Mammalia > Artiodactyla > Bovidae > Neotragus > Neotragus pygmaeus. The sequence continues at coordinate 15,846 of SJYV01026863.1, read as the reverse complement.
TTCTCTACTTGATATCCAAGGAATTTGATAGAGTATCAGAGATCTGGGCTTCCCCAAATGACTCAGTAGGAAAAGAATCTGCCTGGGAGTGCAAGAGACTCAAGAGAGGTGGGTTCAATCCCTTGGTCTGGAAGATCCCCTAGAGGAGGAAAATAGCAACCCACTCCAGTATTTTTGCCTGAAAAATCTCATGGACAGAGGAGCCTGGAGAGCTTCTATCCATGGGGTCACAAAAAGCCAGAAATGACTTGAGTGACTAAGCACGAAAAGAGGCTCAGAGAGTTGCTCATGATCATTCAGTTAACAAGAGAATGTATCTGTCAAAATAATCAAGCTTGTGTCATGTTTATCAGAAACCTCAAAGTCCACCAAATAGCTTAAATTTCATGGCTTAAAGCAGCAAATGTTTATTCCTCAGGTGTACTCTAGCCACTTATGATCACTCAGACCTAGACTGGAGGAGGGGTCACCATCTTGAAACATCGTCACCTGGGACATTGCCTCCAAGTTGCCATGGCAGCCAAGGGGATGCTGAAGGGTCTCTCAACAGCAGTTCTGTTCTGGAAATGACACATCCCTTCTGCCCTCAGCCCATTGGCCAACACGAGTCACATGACCCTGCCTAGTGAGAAGCTGGTGAACTGATCCTCCTCCCCAGTCTTTGAGGAAGAGGTGAACAAAGATGGCTGAAGGCTAGAACTCACCACCTGAGAGGTAGACTGAGTTCTTCCCCACAGCGTGATCCTGCCCTTCAGAAGAATGATTTAACACAAGATAAGGGGATCAAGGAGATCCAACCCTAAAGAAAATCAATCCTGAACATTCACTGGAAGGACTGATCCTGAAGCTGAAATTCCAATACTGCGGTCACCTGATGGGAAGAACTGACTACTTGGAAAAGACTCTGATGCTGGGAAAGATTGAAGGCAGGAGGAGAAGGGGGCAGCAGAGGATGAGATGGTTAAATAGCATCACTGACTCGATGGACATGAGTTTGTGCAAGCTCCGGGAGATAGTGGAGGATAGAGGAGACTGGCGTGCGGCCGTCCATGGGGTCGCAGAGAGTCAGACATAGTGTAGCATCTGAACAGCAAGATAAGAGCATCAAAGCGGCGCCTCATCATTTCCTTCTCTGCCGTCCATCTTAGCCTTCCCGTGCCTGTCCCTGGGTTCTGAAGAGCCACGTCAGGGCTCCTCTCAGGTGTCCTGTGGTGTCTCCCCAGCCACTGTGCTGTTCACATCAGTTCTCAGTGTCCTATGGCCTGTGTCTAACCTTGAGATTCATGTGATCTTTTCTCACACAGCTGGGAATCATTGAGTCACAGGCTGAGTCTCTGCTTGCATTGTTTGTGCTTGGAAACAAGATTTGTGGGGCACAGTATCTGCCTCCCACGGTTCTGGCAGGCTCCTGTTGCTGTGAGAGTTCCTGCTGCAAAGCCTTGTGGAACTTACCTTTGGCATCTCAGGGACGTGCTTAACAGATGCCACCATCCCCATCTAAGACGTGGAGGTCTCAGCTGTGAACATCCTGGTGGGACTCGCCATCTTGTTTCAGGATATCATGGGGTTTGAGAAATGCATTCATTGGACTTCTCCTTTAGAATTCATTGAGTTATGGATTCATTTACTTATTCAGCTTATCCTCTGGGTAAAATATAGTTTCAATCAGCAGAAAGCGAGTAACAGGAGAGGCTAAGAAGAGTCCAAATGTACAAGCTGTTTGCAAACATTCCTTTTGGATAAAAGTCTCCTTCCAGGACCAGTAGAGAGAGAGAAATCAACCTCTTACCCATGAAAGAGAAAAAAAAATCAACTCAAAAAAAGCAGAACTTTATTCTAAAAGCTAAAAGGAAAGCATGCCTCTGAAAATTACCTTCTGTAGGAAGAGGAATTAAAAGAAGCAAATGAAACCAACACTGTGTTCCTTCATCATTTCTCCTTAACCTGTTCTTTCCGCTTGGCTCTTTTCACTTTCTTTTTCATTGTGTCCAAGTCATTTTTGCACCCTTTGAATAAAACAAAGTCAATGAGCAGAAAATATAAAGGATATTGAAGAGAAATAGAATTACTACAAAGAAACAGAACTTGCAGTGTTGAAAAAAACGTCTGTTCTAGAGACGGTATGAAGCTGACTTGATGCTGTAGGAAATAAGATCAATGATGTGGAACAAACTTAAGAAACTCCAGGAATGAAGGGAAAATAAAGAGAGTGAGAAAAGCCAAACAGGAAGATGGCTGATATGGAGGAGAGAAAACAAAGACTTATTAAAGAATTGCACTTGTTATAGAAGAAAATTCACAAATGATTATTGATGTAAAAAATCACACATGAAAATACTAGTAAACTGCTAATAGAACATCAATTCTTCGGTAAAAAATATTTTCAAAATTCTCAATTCGAATAAGACATTAAGAATTTTTTTGACCCTAATTAAGATAAATACTAAACATTTCCTAAAAAGATACACAATAATGCTTGGATAGCTATTCCTGGTCAGATCATCAGATAGTATAAAGATACACATTCTTCTGATACTATATTATGATTTAAATGATTTTAATAAAAACCCTAATAATATAGGCTAAAAGACCTCTGAAAAAGTGAATCTAACATTCATCTGGAAACCGAAATGGTGCAAGTAGCCAAGACTTTTTCTTTAAAGAGCTATTATAATAGATTGTAATCAAAACAGCATGGCGGTTGTAGAAGAAACGATAGAGAATGCACAGAGAAAGATGTCCCAGCTTTATTTCATGATTCTTTCTCCTATAATTTTGACTGCCAAATTTAATCATAAGCTCACTCTTCTATATATACCAAAGTCTATTTTGGGGGTAAGTGGTTAACTATTTGAAATAAAGTTGGCATCATTTCTCAGTGCGCACACCACAATCCAAAGACCAAAAGGATGAAATCGTCACATGAACAAAATGAAGCCAAAATAAAACAGAGACGGAGGGATCTCTGATCTTGAGCTTGGTTTCATTTGTCTGAGTATAATGAGATGGGGAAAATTGTATTCACCACAGTTCCGCTTACGAGTGGAACTCGGTTATTGGAGAAAGTTCAGGAAGCACGAAGAGAGGTAGGAAAGGGGATTGAGTAAGAAACACTGCTCCATGGGTGACATTCCCTGATTCCCCAACGAGCAAGGGAGAAGGCAGACCCAGAGAGAAGCTAAGGGAAGTAAAACAAAGGAAGACAGCCCGGTGTGTGTCAGAGAAAAGGAAAAGGAGCGTCTAGAGGAGCAGGACTGTGAACCACTGCTAACTGCCAAAATGGGGTGGGCTTTCCGCAGCCTCTGTGGGGCTCCCCTGGTGGCTCATAAGGTAAAGAATCTGCCTGCAATGCAGGAGACCTGGGTTTGATCCCTGAGTCGGGAAGATGCCATGAAGGGAATGGCTACCCACTCCAGTACTGCCTGGAGAATCCCATGGACTGAGGAGTCTGGCGACCTCCATCCATGGGATCACAAAGAGTCAAGCAGGAATGAGTGACTAACACTTTCACTTTCATTAGGACATTATAAAAAGAGCAAAGGTTACACCTTTGATCCAGAATTTCCACTTCTGAGAAGCTATCTTGTGAAACTATTTGCAGATACAAATAGACAAAGGTGAGAACATTCTGTGAATAAGTAAGATCCCATGGGAAAATCCAAATAAACATTTTGGCCAACTCAATAGTGTTCCTGGCTGTACTTCTTACTAGCTGGGATGTTTTTTGTGCAGGACATCAAACCTCACTAAGCCTCAGTTTCTTCATCTATGAAACAGGAAATAAACATAGTACCCAACTAATTGTTACAGGCTTTTGTGAAGATTCAACCTGAGGGTACGTGGAAGTGTTTATAAAGCCTGTTAACATAGTAATAACATGTACCAAAGCTGAAATACTTTTAAAAAGTGAAGTAATAGGGACATAATTAATATTGGTAGGACCTTACAAAGGAATATTATCAGTCATTAATAAGTTTAAGGCATATTCATACATAAGTTCATAGTGAAAAGAATATGCTGTATTAGTCCAATGATGAATGGAAAATAATAAATGTATGCATATGCACATAAAAGGACTAGAAACAAATATATCAAATATTAAGATTAGTCTCCAACTGGCAGGAGTAAAGCTGGTTTTATGATTTAAAAAAATTATTCTATGTATTATTTTTCATAATCAACCAACAAGCTAAACATTTTCTAATAGAATCATCAGTGAATAACTAGAAAATGCATAAGTAGAGGCAAAATAAAAACAAGCATATGTTGACTTTTTAAGAAGTATTTCTTTGGCTGCACTGAGTGTTGGCTGTGGCGCCTCATATCTTCCAACTTAGCTGTGGCTTGTGGGATCTAGTTCCCTGACAAGGGATTGAACCCAGGCCCCCTGCATTGGGAGCATGGAGTCTTAGCCACTGAGTCAGCAGGGAAATCCCTTGATTCTTTAAACTAGGAAAGAATTGATGTGAAACATAGGGTTCGGGGAAGTCTATGTCTTGTCTAATTTCAAGCCACTCTCCTATGTGTAAGGTCTGGTTGAGGAGTGAAAACAGATGGGCGGTGGGGTCCGTGTTGATCCTAATTCTCTCATGGTATAACTTCCCATCCTTTATTTCAGAACCCAGGGGCCCCCAGCCTACTCCATTCTGTTATCTCCACCAAAGTCCTGTCATTCCTCTGGTGTCCTCCTAGGTGGATTTCCTGTCTCCTGTGCCCCTTATTCCATTCTTTCTCCTGGGCACACCTTGAGCCTGGCACACCCTCCATTCTGGCTCACCAGCCTCCTCATCTTTCATCAGTGGGACACATCCTCCAGTCTCAGCCTTCTCAGGCGGATTCATCAAATTAATAACTTGGATTGAGGTTTCTGTCTACTAAACAGCCACCACACTCTTCCTCTGGATTACCACTGAACTGCAATGATAGATTATCTACATTTAGGACTGCACGGACTCTGCTGGAGTTCAGCAGCTCAGCTCCCATCACTGAAGTCTGCAAAATCCTTCAAATTCGAATTAATCTCCTAACCTTTACCTACGAGGATTTTCTGATCTCTGGCCCTTGCTAATGCAGACTCCTCCTGCCTTTCAGAGGCATCAAGCCTCAGCAGTTTTAGTCTTTCTGCTTGGACTGCTCCTTCCTTTCCATCTAATCGTCACATGGCACCTTCTTAAAGGGGCTGTCTCTCACCTAGGCAAGGTGCCCGAATAGTACAGAAACACCGACCAGATTAAACTGGCTTTGCCTCTTTAGACAGGTTGTTGCTTAAGCAAACCCTGAGTTATTTTACAGAAACAGCTCTGCATGTGTTCAAGACAGAAACCCTCTGTCTCCAGGATGAGCCTGACACCAAGAATCTTCAGTTTAAAGATTGTAAACAGTAGAAATGTTTGCATTGTATCTTTAACTGAGGGAGAAGCCCTTCAACAAGGAAAAGCTGGCTTCCAGAAGCCTGAGGATAGCTCAGTTATGGATTCACTGCTAGTCCTGGAAGTCTGCCCCAACCCCTTGAGTTTCACTGTGCACCCTGGATCAGAGAGTCAGATTTGCGAGCCTTGCCGCTTGTCTCCTTGCTAGGCCCACCTCGTGGTGAACTCTCTCCTCGAAGCTGGCGCCATGGCACTGGCTTCTTGGTGCGTCGGGCAGTGAGCCCCTGCTCCACCACAGGACCCCCCAGTCACCCAGGTTTCTTTGCCCCAGAGCACTCAGGATGTTATTCCCATGTCCACTTTTAGTCAGTGTCTTCTTCCTTGAGGGTCTAAACTGGGGCAAGGCTCTGTCTGCCTTCTGCCCCATACGCAAGGACCCAGCCCGAAGTAGCACTCAACAAACATTCACCAACTGACTAATCGTCATTATTTCCAATGACTTCAGTTTGACTGAAGAAGTACTTCCATGTAAAAGGGGGAACAGCTAGCACCGGAAAATAGAACACATTTAATGATACACCAAAAATGTTTTTCCAGGTACTGCAGCAGTGCCATTCATAGCCTGGGATAAAGAGGTATCACCATCATGTTGAACATGGGGAAAAGGAAAACTGAGTCCTGACAGCTCGGCCAGACCATCGAGATCATCAGGTCCTGCCTTGTCATTTCATGGAGGAGAAGCCAGGGCCCGGAGCAGGCCCCATGGGTGTCCCAGCCCAGCCAGACATGGAACCGAGCTGGTGGCAGAGCTTCCCTGAAGAACCCACACCAGCTCCAGAACCTTCAGGAGGCCCTTCCCCCCTGCTCACTTCTTCCTGCCTCTGGTGGGCCTGGGAGAGTTCAGGACATGGGCAGAAGTCTATAGAGGCTCTGTTCTTGTTGTGCGGGTGTGGGTCCAGCTGGAGTCATCACTTCCCCCAGGGAGAAGGTTTATTGGACATGTAGACACGATAGAATGGAATGTCTGCCCCTGGCCTGGCCATGAATTTGGCTCTTTGCCCCCTAGAAATTGGTTTCACCTAACCCAAGACACTGGTTATCAGATGGGAGTGGCATTTTGTCATCACAGCCTTGGGTCACCAGAAGCCTAGAGGTGAACGTCTTTGGGACATATTTCCCAGATGAGAGCATCAGGGCACCCTTTGGGTGTGAACGTGTGGAGGGAAGGAATGTGTTCTGGGGACCCCGTGAACTGATCGATTCCCAGCAGGACGTTGGACGTGAGGATGCGGGTACGTGAACACTGACGACACTTCAGTCAAGAAAGATACTCAGTGAAGAGCCTCCCAAATGCCATCCATGTGACATGGAGGGAACAGTCTGGAGAAACTGCGGACTGCCAGGGCTGCGCTATTTGTGAACAGAAAGTGGGGACCAGTTTGTGTCACTGATGCCAAGGACAGAAGGAAAACAAGTGAGCTTGAGAAGATAAGAAGGAGACACCAACCGAAGGAGACTGCTCTGTCACTGTAGACTTTATTTTTTCATTGTAGATTTTAAAAGCACATTCGTTTCTACCATTTTAGGAAGTATTTAGTTATGGTAATATTTGGAAGCAGAAGCTTAGTTCCCCAGTTGGATTAGGATCAATACGGATAATATCTCTTAATCTGATGTAGTGAAGAAGGGGTAGCTCTATTTATTGATTACTTATAATGTGCTACTCATTTTTCTTCATTATTTTTATTGCAGTATAGTTACTTTACGATGTTGTGTTAGTTTCTGTGGTACAGCAAATTGAATCAGCTATATGTATACGTGTATCCCCTCTTATTTAAATTTTCTTCTCATTTAGGTCACCACAGATCCCTGAGTAGAGTTCTCCATGCTAAACAGTGTGTTCTCATTAGTTACCTAGATTATACTAGCAGTGTATATGTGTCAGTTCCAGTCATTTTTCACCCATTGGCTCATTTAATCTTTCTATAACCACCCTGTGAGGTTGCTATCATCATCTCTCATCTTCAACCTTGATTTTGGATGTACCAGCCTTCAGGACTGTGCAAGGGTTTGTTAAGTCACCTCAGTTCAGTTCAGTCGCTCAGTCGTGTCTGACTCTCGCAGCACGCCAGGCCTCCCTGTTCATCACCATCTCTCTGAGTTCACTCAGACTCATGTCCATCAAGTCCGTGATGCCATCCAGCCATCTCATCCTCAGTCGTCACCTTCTCCTCCTGCCCCCAATCCCTCCCAGAAAGAGGAGAGTGAAAAAGTTGACCCAAAGCTCAACATTCAGAAAACGAAGATCATGGCATCCGGTCCCATCACTTCATGGGAAATAGATGGGGAAACAGTGGAAACAGTGTCAGACTTTATTTTGGGGGGCTCCAAAATCACTGCAGATGGTGACTGCAGCCATGAAATTAGAAGACGCTTAGTCCTTGGAAGAAAAGTTATGACCAACCTAGATAATATATTCAAAAGCAGAGACATTACTTTGCCGACTAAGGTCCGTCTAGTCAAAGCTATGTTTTTTCCTGTGATCATG
>SJYV01026862.1:99221-118527 GCA_006410875.1 Neotragus pygmaeus | reverse complement strand
AACACAAATTTCTCCTTGGAAAGACCCAAAAATAAACTTAATAAGAAATGAGAAACAGCTCATGAAGAAATCTATAAAACGCAGACTTCAGCAAATTGAAATATTCTCCCATTCCTTGGCAGATCCTCATATGTTAATACAAATTTGATATGAACCCAATAAATAAACAAATAGAATATTTTGTTGAAATGGTAGTAAATTGTAAAGTGATTCTTCATTTTGTGTGAAGAAAATGACAAACACTGGTGGTCAAAAATTTTAGGGGCTATAAAAAAATAATAAGGCGAAAATAACCCAGCCAGCTACTAAGACATTACGGAGCTATAATAAAATGGTGTGGTACTGACACATGGGGAGACTGAAAGATCAATACAACAGATATGAAAGTCCAGGCATAGGTCCAAATCCATAAGATAAATTATTATGTGACAGTGGTGATACTGCAGCTATGTCATATAATCAATCATGCCATAAATAGTATTTTAAATGACTAGATATTTGGGGTGAGTAAAACTGGAAACATCTCACATACTACATAAAAATAAATTTTAAATAGTTCAATTATTTACATTTTAAAGACAGTAAGAGAAAATGTTTAATTTTTTAAACCTTGGAGTGAAAGCCTTTATAAACACGACACAAAATGCAAAGTAAACTTGTTGTACAAGATTCAAAGTTTTCTCACAGCAAAACACCCCATTAGCAAAGCAAAACAATGAGTGTTGGGACATACGTATTTGCAGTTCTTATAAGGAAGGGTACGTGACTCAGAATATCAAAATCAAAGTATGAAATCAAACAAAATACTTTATCAAGAGGGCAACATATGTAAACAGATAATTCATAGAACAAAAAATGTTACTTTTTCATGAACATGTGGAAAGATGCTCAACCTGACTCATAGAAGAAAAAGACAAACAGGCGTACTGTTTTTATCTATCTAGTGACGAAGTATATAAAAGTTTCTCAGCACTGGGTTGGATATCTGGAGAAATACCCTGGATTTTCTAGAAGTGATTTAAATTGATAGCACCTCCTTCTGGAAGGCAGTTAAATAATAACTACCCAGAGACTCAGAGATTCCTCTCTTAAATACCTTCAGGTCCTAAAGGTATATTCAGAATTATGCACACTTGTACATTTATTATAGCATTGTTTTTATTAGTAGGGTTGGAACCCTATTTGTCTGCCAACAGTGCGTGACAGTGGTCTGAATAAACTAAGGAATTCTACTACTCCATGAAAGACAATCATGAAAAAGAGTGAGATTTGACGATAGAGGATGAGATGGTTGGAGGGCATCGCCAACTCAATGGACATGAGTTTGAGCAAGTTCCAGGAGATGGTGAAGGACAGAGAAGCCTGGCCTGTTGCAGTCCACAGCGTCACAGAGAACTGGACACGACTGAGTGACTGAACCAGAGCAACAACTGATTACTCAGGAGTATTAAGTGAGTATGCACTGAAAACGATGTGTATAATATCGATGTGTATAATAATACAATTGCCACTTATGTGAGAGAAGATAAAAAACAAAAATATTAACATATTTACAAGTGTAATGCAATGTTTGTATCTGGACGTATAACAGAAGAATTTAACAGTGGTGATCTCCAGAGAGGCAAACTGGAGACTGGGAATCAAGGGGTAGAAAGAGACTCGGGTCTTACTCTATGCACTTTTACACACCTGAATTATTAACCGTGTGGACCATTTGGTTTACCACCACGCCTGCCCCACCACATACACACACACACACACACACACACACACAAAAGGCAAGGAGACAGGAGGAGGGAGGCAGGAAGAAAGGAAAGAAGAAAGAAGCGGGGAGGAAGGGAGGAACAAAGGGGAAAAAAGGAGTGGGAAGGATGAAGACGAGGAGGAGAGGGAGGCAGAGAAGCTAAATAAAAAGCAATTTGTCAGAAACAGGACAACCTTCAAAAACAAAAGCAAAAAGTCCCTGCTGGCAGGAACCCCCAATGGATCTGTCCCCTCTGGAAAACTTAACTTTTCTTCAGCAGAAAATAGCTATTAAACACTGTTTTCCCATTTTCTCCACCGAGATAGAGAGCTCAGTGTCAGAACCTCAGGCTCCCAAGGGACACGTAGCATTCATCCCTTAAGCCCCAGCTAGAAACTCCCTGATGGGAAGGAACCACACAGAGAGACTTGGTGAGCCGTCAGCCTCCACCAGTTGCAGGAAGAGAATCTGGAGGCTGCTCCTAAGTAAGTAAAGCCACATAATTTCCATTTTTCAGCATCAGCTGCATATCATTGCTGTGTGTCCAGGAAGTGGCTGAGAGAAGGGTCAGGGCCAAAGTTCCATGTGCCCCAGGACCAGGAAGAATAGACTGGAAATGGAGTGAGGGAACTCAGTTGCCTGGATAAGGACATCAGTGATTAAATAATGAAATGACTCGATTGATCAATAGGTCAGTCAGTATTTACATCCTTAATGTATTATTTGCATGTGTTTTGATGGCTAATTGATGAACACTAATTCGATACCTTCCCATTTGCTGGGAAGTTTACATAAATTTACTTATTGATCTTCACGGTTCTGCAAAACAGGCTTTACTTTTCCCCCTTCTTCTTCATTTTCATGAAGTTTTGTTTTGAAATAAGCATGCATTTACAAAAAGTTTCAAAGATAGTACTGAGAGGTCCCACGTGTTCTTTACCAAGTTTTCCTTCCAAGGCTGTATCTTACATAACTATAGTATGACATCAAACCAGGATTTTTATATTGGTATATGTGACTGTGTGTGTAAAGCTCTATGCCATTTGATCACATCTGTAGATCTGTGTTACGACCACTACTATCAAGATGTGGATACACCCTATGTCAGATTCCAATAGACTTCCCTCCTGCTTCACCTTGTAATCACATCAATCCCCTCCCGATACCACTCTGACAATCTGTTCTCCATCCTTATAATTTTGTCATTTTGAAAATATTAGATAAAAGGAAATATCTGATGCTATGTGACCTTCATTAAGATTGGCTCTTTTTCTCTTAGCATAATGCTTTTGACATTCATCCAGGTTTTTGAGAGTGTCAATAATCCATGTCTCTTTATTGATGAACAATATTTCACAGTATGGATGTACCATTTTTTAAACCAGTCACCTATTGGAGGACATTTTGCTTGTTTACAGTTTGGGGTTATTACAAATGAAGCTGTTATAAAACAATTTTTTGGTATCATCACTCTTTTTTATTTTAGCCATTCCATTGGATATGTAGCGATATCTCATTGTATTCTAAATTTGCATTTTCCTGTTGTCTACTGATATTGGATATCTTTTCATGTGCTTACCTATCTATTGTAGCCCTCTTTGGTGAATCACCTATGTCATTACCAACTTTTACTTTGTTTTGTTATTTTTTTAATGTTGAGATTGACAGTTTTTTATACACTCTGGAAATGAGTCTTTTGTCAAAAACACTTTATCAGTTTGAGTGAATGTGGAAACCTTATTTCCCTTTGCATCTCTTTACTCTCTCTATTTGGAATGTGTTAATGCTTGTCATAAATATTCCTTCCACATACACTGAGAACCACATTATACAGGGGCAAAGTTTTTATTTTAGCTGTCAAACATAGTTTATAAAACTTAAGAGAAGGTAAGTCTACAGTGTTTATCCACATCTTCACTCTTTCCACGCTCTCTCTCATTTCTTTATATTCCAAGATTCTTCCTTTTAATTCAATTAAAAGAAAGAGTTGAGTGGATAGGAAAACATGATGGAACTATATGCTCTGTATCATTTCAAAGAAATGGCATATGTTTGTTTAAAGAAAGGGACAGAATTAGTGTGAAAACACTAATCAAAGGACTGAAAGGGTGGCTCTATTGATATCACACAAAGTAGACTTTGCAGCAAAGAAAACTGCCAAGGACAGTGAGAGATGTCATGTAGCGGTGCCCGAGCAAGAGCAGCGGCGATCCCAAAGGCACAGGCGCCGATCTGGTTTGTCAGCAACTACTTCCAGAGTAAACACACCGCGATTATTCAAAGGAAAAATAAAGCATGAATGTCTAACTTCTTTTCGATCCTAGCTGTGTGTTTTAGCTCTTTGAATCAGAGAGGCATACTAAAGAAAAATAAATAAATGCAGCGTCTTAAAAGAAAACAAAGCAGTGTGCACTGATTTTGATAAAACTGTGTGACTTAAGTAGCTGTTTTCCTACATCTCATAAATCTCTTCATTCATTGATTTCTTCACTCTCCTGTGTATCCATGTATCCAGTTAACCACTGTTTGTAGAGGTAGGAACTTTCCCTAATGGCTGTGTTCTCGGAATCTACAATCTACGAGAAAATAGAAATTAAGCAAAGATGTAGAAATAATCTTACAAATAATTACTAAAACTGATATAAATCCTAAGGAACAAGACCCATGGTAGGAGGAAATGATACATTTGTGTAAAAATAATCCTGGAGGAAGAGTCATTCAAACTGAGACCACCGGAAAAGTAAGAGCTGGCAATAGAAATGCTAATAGAAATAGAAAATGGACCACAGAGTATTTAAGGCAGGAGGAGGAACGTGCCAGGCCTGAGGAGCCAGAAATTGAGGAGAGCAGGAACAAGAGGAGTCGGGGGTGCTGGGTGCATAAAAGCAAGGAAACGAGAGATGTAAGATGCGGACAGGGAGGAAAGTGGAGCGAAACTGCACAGAATTCTACGGACGCGTCAAGATTTTTGGATAAAAGAGTTTGTCTTTTGTTATATTGTAGTCTTTTAATAAAATTATATGGTGAGTAAAAGGAAGCAAAAATAAATAAAAAATGTTTCTATATGATCTTTCTAAGACGTATTTATGAACCAGAAGCTGAGAACACAGCTTCGGGTCCATGGCCGTTTCCCCAAACGGTGTGTCAACTTCTCAAAGTCAGGGAGCAAGCTTCGGCCACCTGTTTGTTAGCCTTTAAAGTCCAAGTAAATTATGTCACGGGAAATATGCTTTGATTCCACTGAAAAACCAAACATTATGGCATTTCCAATTGCAGAATTAGTCTAAGAATCACGATGGCCTTCCCTTTCCCTGTTCTTTCTTTGCCACTTTTCAACTGGTATTTAATTTTGCCAGCCATGGAGCAGAACAATGGCACTGGAGTGACTGAATTCATTCTCCTGGGATTCGCTGGTCAGCACAAGTCTTGGCGTGTCCTCTTCACAGTATTTCTAGTGATCTATGTGGCCACCCTGGTGGGTAACATTGGCATGATCCTCCTCATCAAGACTGACTCTTCCTTTCACACCCCCATGTACTTTTTCCTCCAAATTTTGGCGTTTGTTGATCTTTGCTATGCCTCTGCTATCACGCCCAAAATGTTGCAGAATTTTGTGGGCACAAAACAATCCATGTCATTCGTGGGATGTATGGTGCAGTTACTAGCCTACGGGGCTTTTATAACAAGTGACAGCTACATCCTGGCGGCGATGGCAGTGGACCGTTACGTGGCCATCTGCGACCCTCTCCACTACCCAGCACTCATGTCCCGAAGGCTATGCATTCAACTCTTGATTGGTTCATATTTCGTGGGTTTCCTAAATGCCTCTGTAAATGTAGGTTTTACTTTCTCACTGGACTTTTGCAAATCCAATAAAATTAACCACTTTTTCTGTGATGAGCCCCCAATTCTGGCCCTCTCATGCTCTGACATTTATTTCAACGTCATGGTGCTAGCAGCCTTTGTGGGGTTTAACTTGACGTTCACAGTGTCCGTCGTCATCTTTTCCTACATGTTTATCCTGGCTGCCATCCTGAAGATCTCTTCTGCTGCGGGGAGGGAGAAAGCCTTCTCCACCTGTGCCTCCCACCTGACCGCTGCCACCATCTTCTGTGGGACGCTGTCTTACATGTATCTGCACCATCACACCGCAGAGTCTCAAGAGCAAGAAAAAATGGCTTCTGTGTTTTATGGGGTTGTGATCCCCATGTTAAACCCCCTCATCTACAGCTTGAGGAACCAAGATGTGAGAGAAGCCCTAAAAGGGGTGGGAAAAAAATACTTCAGGTTTAATCCTTGATTTCTGGTTCCCTACACCACACAAACAGTGCCAGTTTTTAAGAAATCAAAACAAAGAGCCAGACAACATAAAGTTGCTCAACTTGTTAACATGGAACTGAAATTTAAAGTAACAGTAAGATAGCCGCCTTACCCCAATAAGACTGGCAAAAACTGAAAAAGAATAACACCTATTAATCGCTGTGATGTAAGGAAAAAGGATGCTCCCACATACCATTACCTCACCACCATTTCCTGCCAATTTCTGCCCTGGGAGTAATTTCTCCTTCCATTGAACCCATAGTGTTTCTCTTGTATCAGTAAATATTATTTATTTATCACTTCCTATCTAAATTATTTATTAAATATAAGATCTTCACTGTCATTTATAAGCAGTTGAAATACACTTTCTTTCATGACCTTTTAACATCTGGCATAGAGCCTTAGATGCAGTAGGTAGTCTATGAATATTGAATGGACGGATGGATGGATAAATGATGATTTTTTTTAAATACTATGAACAGCTTTCTAACTGGAAGTTATGTGAGGATATAGCCTACCCTTATGGTCTCTAAATAGCAGTCTGTGGCTAGCAGCATTCAAATGACCAGGAAAAGCTTTTAAAGTGCCAATTACTACACCCCAGTCCTAGAGGTATCAATTCAGTAATATCAGATGGAGCCCAATATCTTTAAGTATCTACATATATAGAATTGTAGGTGCTTTAGTTGCATGCTGCACTAGAAAGCAGTTTTTTTTTTCCTTTTTTTTAATTTAAATTTAAGAGGACAGGATTTAGAATCTTTTGGAATGTGGTTTATGTCCCAACCATGCTGTTCCCCAGAAGTTTTTTTTGGAAGTTAACTGATTTCTCAAGCCTTCTTTCTCCTAGTAACGCACATCTCATGAGATTGTTCAGTGTGCTTGTTGGCTTCTCTGTTAAGAACAGAAAAGATGATGCACAGAAATTGTAGTTGCTAGCCCTCGTAAATTCTATATAAGTGTTCAAAGTGATGAGTGGTGTGTGTGTCTGTGTGTGTCTGTGTGTGTGTGTTCAGTTGCTCAGTTGTGTCTGGCTCTTTGCAGTCCTATAGCCTATAGCCCACCAGGTTCCTATGTCCATGGAATTTTCCAGGCAAGAATATTGGAATGAGTTGCCATTTCCTACTCCAATGAGTAGTAACAAGGACTTTCAACATGGGTATGGGTATGACAGATATTACAAGAACAACACACACACACACACCCACTCAGAGTCAATAAGAACTCTCTGAAGATTTGCAATACGGAAACTTTCCCCTCTGGGAAACTCCTCTCTCGTTCAGCAGAAAACTAATTAATAAAGGTTTTTTTCCTTTGATCCTGTCTCAGCACCTGTAGTCACAGACACTCAAGGGAACAAGTAGTAATCTCATGGACTTTAGCTACGAACTCTCTCCATGGGAAATTCATCTGGTGGGTAGCCAGCCTGCCCTAGTCTGGGAAGAAAATCTAAAAACATGTTGCATGTTTCCTATTTAGCTTTGCATAATTCTGGAATATGAGGACGAGAGTAAACTCTGTAGGATTAGCGCCAATATGCAAGCATAATTAACCCTAAGATTGAATAGAGCCATCTTATCATCAGCAAAAGAAACTATAAATGGAGAGAGAAAATTACTAATGGCATGGATAAATCATAGAATGGCCCTGACGATGACAGCTAAAATATTAGCTAAGAATGTTCCCAACTGAACATAAACAACCCGTACAGAATCTGAGCAATGAGCAGACAAGGCCACTCCATGACTGAGACGGGCCAAGACAGAGAACAGGGCCACCCTGGGAGCTTGTCTGAAATAAGAGTGAGATAAGGACTCTTAGCAACCGGAAAAACAGCTAAACATTCCCCTTTTCCAAGTGAAACGAGTAAATACTCCTTCTTTACTCACTTTAATTTTCTCACCTCTTAGGTACAAATTACCAAAATATTCAATCACTGAATTCCTAAAAATAATTTCCTAAGTCCTTCTTAGACTCACCCAGCCCCGGCCCAACCCCTGCAAGAGGCCTTCCCAGGCTCCTCTTCTCCAGAACTCTGGCCCCTCCAGGGGCTAGGCGTGCGCTCCTGCTGCTTCTCGGCCAGCGGGCACAGATGGTGTGAACACAGCGGGCGCGTCTACGGTTTCTCTTGAACTTTACCTCTGTTGTTATCTGTTTTTGTTGCAAAAAGACATTAATATGTGTCCATTTTTTTAATTGGAGGCTAATTGCTTTACAGTATTCTGTTGGTTTCTGCCATATGGCTTCCCTAGTGGCTCAGCAGGTAAAGAGTTTGCCTGGAATGCGGGAGACCTGGGTTCAAGCCCTGGGTTGGGAAGATATCCTGGAGAAGGGCATGGCAACCCACTCCAATATTCTTTTTTTTTTTTTTGTCTAAAAAAAATGTAATCACTTTTATAAAGGTATGATTTACATTCAGTAAAACGTGTACTTTGTCATTATACAAGTCAGTAATTCATGAAAAATGTATATTATTATGTGACCACCACCCAAATCAAAACATAAAATTGGCATCACTCCCAAAAAATTCCTTCCTGGTCCATTACAGTTAATCCTTTCCTATATGCGTATTCCCAGATATCCTCTGATCTGATTCCCTCCATCACAGTTTGCTTTCTCTAGATTTTTTTTTTTATGATTCTAATTACTTTACAATATTGTGGTGGCTTTTGCCATACAGTCACATGAATCAGCCATGGGTGTACATATGTGCCCCATCCTGAACCCCCCTCCCTCCTCCCTCCCCGTCTCATCCCTCAGGGTAATCCCAGGGCACCAGCCCTGAGCATCCTGACTCATACATTGGACCTGGACCGTGGGAGAAGGCAAGGGTGGGATGATTTGAGAGAATAGCACTGAGACATGCATATTATCATATGTGAAATAGATCACCAGTTCAGTATTCTTGCCTGGAGAATTCCATGGACAGAGGAGCCTGGTGGGCTCCAGTCCATGGGGTCACAAAGAGTCGGACATGACTGAGTGACTAACTTTAACTTTCTGCCATAGAACAACACAAATTAGTCAGAACTATATGTATATATACCCCCTCCAACTTGAGCCCACTTCAAACTCCCCATTCCATCCCTCTAGGTCATCACAGAGTCCCAGGCTAGGCTCCCTGTGTTCTACAGCATATTTCTACTGGCTATTTTTCATTATTTTTTAAATACAAGTGGTTAAAAAAAAAAGTTGTATTTAAAAGTTTTTCCAAAGTTAAAAAACCTTAGCCCTACTTCCAGCTCATCAACTTACTTAAATTGTTCATATATCCTTCCAGATGGTGTTCTCCTCATGTAAACACACACAGAGAATTTTTTAAATTAAAAATCAGCTCACACTCCACTTGTTTTTCTGCAAAATGCTTTACTCACTTAACAGTATGTCATTAACATTTCCCCAAGAATAATGTAGATCTCTCTCATTCTTATTATGGAGAAGGCAATGGCACCCCACTCAGTACTCTTGCCTGGAAAATCCCATGGATGGAGGAGCCTGGTAGGCTGCAGTCCACGGGGTCGCTAAGAGTCAGACACGACTGAGCGACTTCACTTTCACTTTTCACTTTCATGCATTGGAGAAGGCAATGGCAACCCACTCCAGTGTTCTTGCCTGGAGAATCCCAGGGACGGGGGAGCCTGGTGGGCTGCAGTCTCTGGGGTCATACAGAGTCGGACACGGCTGAAGCAGCTTAGCAGCAGCAGCAGCAGCATTCTTATTAAGTGTTTCATGAAGGTACAAACTATGAATTAGCTCTGATTTGTTTCAGTATCACCCTATCTATTGCCAATTTTCTGCTATAAAAAAAAACAGTAATGCATAGAATCTTTGTGTTTCCAATAAACTTTTTCCACGTTATTTTATCAAATAAGTTTACCAATCTAAGGTTGGTCTATTACAGGTCTATTAAACCACATATCTATTAAATATTAAATGGCAGTTCTAAGATTCAAATCTAGATTTTTCCAGCTTTAAAGCCTACCCATTTTTCATTGCAGGTAGTATAAGATAAAACCTCAAAGTTGCTTTAATACAATGTAATAGGATGCAGTATAATTTGGACAATTTTAGAACATAGGTTTTATTCATCCAATTAAAAGTCCCTTCCAAAACTCCCACTTCTGCTTGACATAGACTAACAGGAACTAGATTTATCCTCCTTCCAGAAACAAGAAAAGCTGGACAAAATATATGAAATACTAGTTTGCAAGACACTTTACATCAGGCAATAAAGGACAGTGGTTCCTGAGAAGCTAAAAACAAATAAGCCCTAAAATTTCCCCAGCTCTCTGTTTTAAGTTCTTAGACCACAGTACAGCAAGGGAAGACTCAGGAAATGTTTAGTGGACTTCCTAAAGGAAATGGAGCTAAAGATTTGGAGAGGGCAAGGCAACTAAAGTTTGCATAAGAGAATGCTGAAGAAAGTGAGTTGTACAGAGAAAGAACCCCGAGATCTGCAGAAGACCCCTCATGAGTTACTCGTGAAAGTGCAAGTGTTGGCTGCTCAGTCGTGTCCAACTCTGCGACCCCAGGGATTGCAGCCCCCCAGGGTCCTCAGTCCATGGGATTCTCCAGCAAGAACACTGAAGTCGGTAGCCATTCCCTTCTCCAGGGGATCTTCCTGACTCAGGATTAAACCCATATCCCCTACAATGCTGGTGGACTCTTTACCATTTGAGCCACCAGGGAAGACTATCAGTTACTTAGCTGAGTACTAATCAGTACACGCACGAGAAAATAATTTGAGGGCAGGAAAGAAATACTGAATAGATTATAGATGACAGTGCTTGATGCTCACACAGGGCTGGGGCCGTCTGTTCCCACCACCCGAACGAGAGAATCTCAAGATTCATCATGCATTGCATTGGGTAGCGCACACAGAGAGGACTTGCCTCAGTAGCCCTGAGATAAACCCTGCTCCGGTTACAACTAGCAAACCTGCAAAGCAAGACTCAGACGGAGCCAGCAATTTCCAAGTAACTTAATAGTGCTCCAGAGCAAAGCTCAAGACGATTTATAAGTATATGAAGTTTTATACATGTATACTTTATTATATAGTACATTTTATACTTATACTATGTAAGTATATGAAAATACCTACAAGCATATGAAGTTTTATATATATACTTTATATATATAGGACATTTTATACTTATACCTACCTATAAGTCTATGAAAATACCTACAAATATATGAAGTTATATATATAAACTTCATGTATATAATACATTTTATACTTACACCATATAAGTATATGAAAATACCTACAAGTATATGAAGTTTTATATGTATACTTTACATATATAGGACACTTTATACTTATACCATATAAGTATATGAAAATACCTATAAGTATATGAGATTTATATATATACTTTATGTATATAGTACAATTTATACTTATACCTACCTATAAGTCTATGAAAATACCTACAAATTTATGAAGTTATATATATAAACTTTATGTATATAATACATTTTATACTTACACCATATACATATATGAAAATACCTACAAGTATATGAAGTTTTATATATATACTTTATATATATATAGGACATTTCATACTTATACCATATAAGTATATGAAAATACCTAGTAACACACTTGTTAAAATTCACATGTCTGTTATCTAATAAAAAATTACCATACATGCCAAAAATCAGGAAAACATGCCATAAGGAGAAGAAAATTCAATTGTCAAAACTGACCAAAATTGCCAAAAATGTCAGAGTTAGCCATCAAGGACATAGAAACAATTATTCTAACTACGTTCCATATGTTCAAACAAGACAGGCAGAGATGTGAAGGACAAGCTTGGAACCATAGTGTCTGATGATTTTAAAAAATAAATTGCATCAAATGGGATTAACTAGAGAGTAGACATTCCAAAAGAAATGGCTAGGGATCTTGAAGACCTAGTAATTGTAACTATTCAAAATAAGACAAAAGTGACTCAAAAAGATAAATGAACAACAGAGCAGAGAATCATGGAACACCTTTAAGAAGGCAGATATACGTATAATCAGAACCCCTGAAGGACCAGAAAAATAGGTTTGGTATTTAAAAATTTTTTTAATTAATATTGAAAACTTTGAAATTTGATGAAACTATAAAATGACACATTCAATAATCACAAAAAAAAAAAAATCCCAAGCAAAAGAAACGTGCAAAAACTACACCAAGGCACATCGTAATCAGATTTTCCGAAACCAGAACTAAAGAGGAAATCTTAAATGCATCTAGAGGAGAAAAGACACAGTATGAGCTATAGAATAAAAGTAAGGATGAAAACAGATTTCCTCTCATAATCAATGCAAGTGAAAACTGGGTCGACCACCATCTTAAAGTGCTTAAAGAAAAAAAATGCTTTTATAATAGACTAAATAATTTCATATCCATCCTTTTTTTAATACTCATGCACACCCATGAATCCTTTTGACTTTCAGTGAGCTGGAAAAGTGCCCATATAATGTTAAATCACTTTTCACCTTTTATTTAATTTGTTGTCCAGGTAAGGAGAAAGCAGTGGCAGCCCACTCCAGTACTCTTGCCTGGAAAATCCCATGGGTGGTGGAGCCTGGTGGGCTGCAGTCCGTGGGGTCGCTAGAGTCGGACACGACTGAGCGACTTCCCTTTCACTTTTCACTTTCATGCATTGGAGAAGGAAATGGCAACCCACTCCAGTGTTCTTGCCTGGAGAACCCCAGGGACGGGGGAGCCTNGAGCCTGGTGGGCTGCAGTCCGTGGGGTCGCTAGAGTCGGACACGACTGAGCGACTTCCCTTTCACTTTTCACTTTCATGCATTGGAGAAGGAAATGGCAACCCACTCCAGTGTTCTTGCCTGGAGAACCCCAGGGACGGGGGAGCCTGGTGGGCTGCCGTCTATGGGGTGGCACAGAGTCAGACACGACTGAAGCGACTTAGCAGCAGCAGCAGCCAGGTAATTGGTGGCTCAGTGGTAAGGAATCCACCTGTCAATGCGGGAGACCTGGGTTCGATCCCTGGGTCAAGAAGATCCCCTGGAAAAGAAAATGGCAACCCACTCCAGTATTCTTGCCTGGGAAATCTCATGGACAGAGGAGCCTGGCAGGCTAGAGACAGGGGTCACGAAAGAGTCAAACACGACTTAGCAACTAAACAATAAACAGCAAGCCAGGTGGCTTAATTTCAAACTCATTAAAAGCAAATCAAAATGATTGACAATGTTTATGTCATTATCCCACCATAATTAAAGCAAATCTAGTCCCGTGATATTCTGGTATAACATCTTGCCCTGCCTCCCGCTGTCTTCAAAGCTGCTTGAAAGAAGATACCAAACTTTATTCATTTATATACGTTATAGTTTTTTCTCAAGGAAGCATCTTGCATAAATGTTGAATTGAAGTGAAATTATCGCTTATTTTCTTGCTGAAAGGTTGCTGATAGGTGTGAGTCTTTGTTTATCAAGATATTTGAAAGAAACAGAGATGGCTTCGTTTGCCTTATGCCCCATTTACCAAATTCTTATTCTGACGTTAATGATAGAGTCAGTTATAAGGTTATCGATGTTCATGAAGATAAGACTTCTAATGATTTATCAAATCAATGTATTGTTTTCTCATCTACAGGCAATTTCCTAAGCTGTCCATTGATACCCTAAAGCTATTTGGCAGAGCCAGACAGGAGAGGCTATAAGCGTGCTCCCATCTGAAGGTTCAGCAGTTCCTACTACAGGACATAAAAACAATAAGTGTTGCTAGTCAGCCCCAGATTTGGACCTCAGAACTCCTAGAACTATCAAAAATGCTGCTGATGTAATTGCAACTAGAATCTCAGAATTTTCTCATTATTCCTTTTCATTTTTGTAACCTGTCACAGGGTTAACTTGCTTTTTCTACGTAGACCTATTTTTCTTCAGTAAAAATAAGCAGTATGTCTTCCTGTAACAGTAGGAATCCACAGCCATCATTTTTTTCAATTTCCCTCTTTTCTAGTATATAAAACAAGGATCCAAATCATTTAAAAATATATGGTGGGATGCATTTCTCCACTCAGCTGTTTCCTGCCTTGTTCCTAGAAAGAGAGTAAAGTGTATTGTGGGCTCTCTCTGAATATAATTTTTTTAATTTTATCAGAGAAACTTCACTAAACAATTTTTATCAGATGCCAATATATAAAGGGGATTTTAATGTTGAAACACCTATTAAATAAGTGGACAAAGCATCCTAATTGAGGCAAATTATTCTATAAAACTTCATCATAATTGGTCAGAAATTGAGGTAGCTTCAGCTCATACTGGCACCATAGTCCACTGACTTATAAAAGACTGAAAGGTAAGCCTTGCATCATCCTGAGCCTAGGGACTTTTCACATTTTCTGGTAGATAGCATAAAGGGGGAGAAGGCAATGGCAACCCACTCCAGTACCCTTGCCTGGCAAATCCCATGGGTGGAGGAGCCTGGTAGGCTGCAGTCCATGGGGTCGCTAGAGTCAGACACGACTGAACAGCTTCACTTTCACTTTTCACTTTCATGCATTGGAGAAAGAAATGGCAACCCACCCCAGCGTTCTTGCTTGGAGAATCCTAGGGACAGGGGAGCCTAGTGGGCTGCCGTCTGTGGGGTCACACAGAGTCGGACACGACTGAAGCGACTTAGCAGCAGCANTTTCACTTTTCACTTTCATGCATTGGAGAAAGAAATGGCAACCCACCCCAGCGTTCTTGCTTGGAGAATCCTAGGGACAGGGGAGCCTAGTGGGCTGCCGTCTGTGGGGTCACACAGAGTCGGACACGACTGAAGCGACTTAGCAGCAGCAGCAGCATAAAGGGAAGCAGGGAAACTGGAAGGAAAAAAAGGGGACGGGGGGACTTTGCCTTAAAACTTGTAAAGAGGAAGATGCAGAGGACCAAACACTGGGAATCAGTTCAGTTCAGTCGCTCAGTCGTGTCCAACTCTTTGCGACCCCATGGGCTGCAGCACACCAGGCCTCGCTGTCCATCACCAACTCCCAGAGTTTACTCAAACTCATGTCCATAAGATGCCGCAAAATCATTTGATGAAAAGCCCTGGAATCTTAAGATTCCCTGGACAGATGCCATGGATGCTCTTCCTCCATGCAAGAGAGTTTATCGTGAGACTGGAGAAAGAATCATGGTTAGCTGACATTAGCATTGGCTCTCCATCTGCCAGCATGTGCAGAACGCTTCCTCGGGACTTCCCGGGTGGCGCAGTGGCTGGGACTCCGCCTGCCAAGCCAGGGGATGGAGGTTCAGTCCCTGAGCGGGAAGATTCCACGTGCCACGGAGCAGCTAAGTCTGGGCGACCCGACTACTGAGCCCAAGCTCTGGGTCCTACCAGTGGCAGCCACTGAGCACAGATGCCAGTTACTGACCCCCGTGTGCTCCAAATCAGGGAAACCACAGAAATCAGAGGCCCGTGCCCGCCACAACCAGAGAAAGCTCCAGGGCCCCAGGAAGACCCAGAGAAGCCGAAAATAAAGAATAAACAAACGTTTTTTTAAAAAGGAAAATGCATGGTCTCATTGAACTTTGACAAAATCATCCCCATTTTCAAATTATCAAAAATTTATAATCCACATGTTCATGTTATGTAACTCAGAGCAAACAACCGACCAATCCACATAACTAAGTTGTGGAAACAGGATTTCCATTTAATCCCAGAGCCTGTGCTCTCGACTAAAGGCAGAGTATCTTAATGGGAATTTTTTTTCCTAAGTTGCATGCCGCTTTTTTCCCACACTTTCTGTGGAGCTATAGTTTACACAGTAAACTCAGCCATTCTCAGTCACACCACTCGGAAGTCTGCTTCCTGCGAGTAGCTGGCTCAGAGGTCAGGGGACTTTTAACAGAGCTGTTATAGGCACATCCAGCCTTTTCGTTATCCTTCTGCATATCCAGTGCCCCCGGTCACTGTTTCTGCGGTGAACTCGCACTGCGTGGCATTCCATGCTCTGTAATCAGGATGGCAGTCCTGCCTTCACGGAGTTTAACCTGAGCACAGCGTTGGTGGTCGTGTTCGGCAGGCAGATTCTCCTACTCGAGCGCGCTGGCTGGTTTCCTGATCACATCATCTGGAAGGAGGAAAGATTCGCTCCTGTGACTGCCACCTGACAGTGGGCACCGTCTCTCCCATAAACCGGGGCTTGTGTGTACTTACAGCCTGATTCTCACCAGGCCCTGAAAGCGACCTCCGTGTTTTACAGCACTGGGATTTCCATGAGGAACCCCTGATCTACAACTCAAAACATAAGGAGGAGACAGAAACACTGATCGTGAAAGCAAACAAACATTCATGAACTAGACCACGTTTCCTAATATCAGGCTGAAGGAAGCATCCAGGTAGGGTTTTCACAAGATGCTCCGTGCCTGGAGCAACTCTTCCGGTAGCTTCAAAAACATGTCGACCTCGGTGTGTATTGTAAAGTAAAATAAAGTAAAAATAATAATAATAATAAAATAAAAATAAAATATAATGATGACAAAAAATAAAATGTATATACCTTCAAGAGACAGGAAAAAAAAAAAATGTCGACCTCCCTAAATCTCTAAGTTACAGGAAAGATCATCAGATTTACACAGGGATGGATTTATCTGGAGAGGCAACTTCACCCTTCTGCCTGATGAGTAAGTCTCTCTTGCTAATTACCACTCTTTACAAAAACTGTGAAAATACAGCAACATTATTCAAAGAGTATTGGAACACTGACTAGCGCAGGACCAACCTGAGAGAAGCAACATCAGCTTCAGAGAAGCATTAGGGGTGAAGCGGGGAACTTCTTGGGCTCTGGGAAAGCAGACAAAAGTCCACAAAGACGCTTGTGGTGAATTGGGGAGCAAAAAACTAAGAAGAAAATGTTAAGCCCATCCCATGAAAGTTCACCACTGAGCAGAATCTCCAAGGGTAGTCAGCCATAGGAAAGCCTCCCCAGATCCTCCGAGGGTAAAGCATTCATATTATCCCGTCACTATCCAGATGCTCTCAGCCAAGAGCTGAAGCCATCATGGACCCCAGAGACGGAGGAGAATGTAGACTGGCTGATATGTCAGCAGCCTTGGCCAGCAGAGAACTGCCATGCGGAAAACTGCCTGGTTCTGCCTTCTGTTAGCAATATTAAGTCTAGACGCATCCTGCCTAGTCAGTGACAAAGCTGGGAAAACAAGGGAACGCTTCTCTCTCTCCAACATCACAAAATCTGACAGCTGTCAATTCAGAAAACTGTCAACAACATTTGTCTCGGTCCAGCATTACCCAAAATGGAGACCAGAAACTGTATTCTTAGAGCTCAGTGTGAAAAGGATTCCAAGGTCAAGTAGTGGTGAGAGTTAGACCATTTCCTGAATTTTTTACACAACAAGACCCTTTTTCATCTCAGGACTATTTGCTCTATTGTCTCAGTTGTAAAGTGCACATTTCTTTTATGCTTTAATATTTCTGATATTAGGATTGTTCTAATACCCACAAGGAGATCCAACCAGTTCATCCTAAAGGAAATCAATCCTGAATATTCATCAGAAGGACTGATGCTGAAGCTGAAACTCCAGTACTTTGGCCACCTGATGCAAATAACTGACTCATTGGAAAAGACCCGGATGCTGGGAAAGATTGAAGGTGGGAGGAAAAGGGGACAACAGAGGATGACATGGCTGGATGCCATCACCGACCCAATGGACATGAGTTTGAGCAAATTGCAGGAGATAGTGAAGGACAGGAAAGTCTGGTGGGCTGCAGTCCGTGGGGTCAAAAAGAGTCAGACACAGCTGAGTGCCTGAACAGCAACAAAATTATAAGACTGATGGCGAATCATTCAATTTATCTAATACAATAAAAGCAATACATGTTCACAGCTTGNAGTTTGAGCAAATTGCAGGAGATAGTGAAGGACAGGAAAGTCTGGTGGGCTGCAGTCCGTGGGGTCAAAAAGAGTCAGACACAGCTGAGTGCCTGAACAGCAACAAAATTATAAGACTGATGGCGAATCATTCAATTTATCTAATACAATAAAAGCAATACATGTTCACAGCTTGGAAACATGTTCCCTGTATAGCAGTTCGAAAAATACCTGTTTTACATAAAATAAAATTAAAAGCTGGCTAAATGTTTTTTATAAAAATAACTAGACTATTGAAGTCCTTGCTAGGAAACATCACTTGAAGAAGATCTTCAGCTCTAAACAGAATTGTATAAAATAATTTTCTGTTCAGTCATGAACATAACTAATTTAGCGATTTCTACTAAGAGCCAAATCATTTACCCTGCTTCAGGTATTGTGTGTGCTAAATGTTTTTATTTCTTTAAAAAGGATCCGATGATTCAGGCTGGCCATTTCACACAACCTACTTGTTTTGGTGTATTCCTAGTCCTTGAAAATACATATTACTGTCATTATTTAGTACCACAGTATGAGTCACCTTTCTCCCTTGTCTAAAGGAAATGAACCTTGTAAATACTTTCTGGAATCCCAGCTCATGTTTACCCAAAGAGTAGAATTTCAGATGCGATCCATCTGTTTCCAGAATGGCTGGAAATGTCTATGCCTCACCTCTCCACAACGATTCCACGCTCTCAGGATGCTACCAGTGCCTTCAAAGCCAACTTGTTCCTAATTGTATTCACTGGATAGGCTGCTGTAACAAAGCATCACAAATTAAGTAACTTAAACAACAGAAAATTAAAGTCTCACAGTTCCGGAAGCTAGAGGTCTGAAATCAGGGCATTGGCAGAATCGGTTCTTCTGAATTGTCAGAGAAGGAGCCATCCCAGGCCTCTCTCCTTGGCGCAGAGATAGCTGTCCTTGAATTCACACGCCGTTCTTTCTGTATATGTGTCTCCAAATTGCCCTTTTTATGCGGACACCAATCACTGGATTAAGACCCACACTTTAGTTCAGTTCAGTCGCTCAGTCGTGTCCGACTCTGCAACCCCATGAATTGCAGCATGCCAGGCCTCCCTGTTCATCACCATCCCTCAGAATTCACTCAGACTCCTGTCCATCGAGTCCGTGATGCCATCCAGCCATCTCATCCTCAGTCGTCCCCTTCTCCTCCTGCCCCCAATCTCTCCCAGCATCAAAGTCTTTTCCAATGAGTCAACTCTTCTCATAAGGTGGCCAAAGTACTGGAGTTTCAGCTTCAGCATCATTCCTTCCAAAGAAATCCCAAGGCTGATCTCCTTCAGAATGGACTGGTTGGATCTCCTTGCAGTCCAAGGGACTCTCAAAAGTCTTCTCCAACACCACA
>SJYV01026862.1:0-99072 GCA_006410875.1 Neotragus pygmaeus | reverse complement strand
GCAGTCACCATCTGCAGTGATTTTGGAGCCCAAAAATATTAAGTCTGACACTGTTTCCACTGTTTCCCCATCTATTTCCCATGAAGTGATGGGACTGGATACCCATGATCTTCATTTTCTGAATGTTGAGCTTTAAGCCAACTTTCTCACTCTCCTCTTTCACTTTCATCAAGAGGCTTTTTAGCTCCTCTTCACTTTCTGCCATAAGGGTGGTGTCATCTGCATATCTGAGGTTATTGATATTTCTCCGACACTAATGACCTCATTTTCATTTTTTTTCACCTTTTTTTTTTTAATTAGAGGCTAGCTATTTTACAATATTGTGGTGGGTTTTGCCATACAGTCACATGAATCAGCCATGGGTGTACATTGTTCTCCATCCTGACCCTCCCTCCCACCTCCCTCCCCATCCCATCCCTCATTTTGATTAAAGTCTCTGTAAAGACCTTATCTCCAAATAAGGTCACATTCTGATGTACCAGGGGTTAGGGCTTCAACACATGACATTTGAGAGGGAACACAATTCAACCCAGAACATCTGCTCAATCAAGGGTTCCCAGCCTCCAGCCCATGGACCATGGACCTCCAGGCCATGTTTCGTGGCCTGGGAGGCACCAGGCTGCTCAGCAGGAAGTGAGTGGCGGGTAAAGTTTCATCAGTTTCTCCCTCACTCACATTACTGCCTGAGCTCCAGCTCCTGTTGATCAGCGGTGGCATCAGATCCTCCCAGGAGAGTGGGCGCTATGGACCGCACATGTGAGGGGTCTAGGTGGCCGGTTCCTTATGAGAGCTGTCCTGACACCGTCTGCACCGCCCCATCCATGGGAGAGCTGTCTACAAAACCAGCCCCTGGTGCCAGGAGTCCGGGGACCACTGTTCTCAAGGCAAGACAGCTCAGGTCTTCAGGACACTGAGACTCTAATACACATCTAGACCTAAAGCAGACCCACGTCAGCCCTCACTCCCTCATCCCTTCTCTGCAGATGAGTCTCTGTGTGACAATGGGACCTGTCATGACGTTCCAAAATTATTGGAATTACATCTTCTCCTGGCCAGGATGCATCTCCCATCCTTCAGAAAGAAGTGCACTCTGGTTAACAAATCCAGACTAGAGACTCAGAGAGAAGTGAGCCCCAATATAATCTCAGGAGGATGAGATTATAAGGAAGCATAAAGAAGATTATAAGAAGGTGAGAGATTGTTACTATTAAAAGCTCAATTACAAGCTTAACCACAACTTCCAATAGCACAAACCTGAAATCTAAAACTCCACAATAACAACCAATAATGATGATAATTATAACAACTCTCTAACGGGCGGTTATTGTGAGGCTGGAATAGGTATTTTATGTGCATAGCTTTACTTAATCTCACTACCAAGTACAAGACTGATATTTTTAAGTAAATTTGATACGTAAGTAAAAAGACTCTCACTTACCTTGGTACGTGGTGTGTGTTCAATAACCAAACATTAATGTACATGCCCATTTTACAGATGAAAACACTGAGCTGCAGAGACACCTAGGACTGCACCGATAGTGAGAGATGTAGCCTGTATTTGAATCTAATATAGGAGTATGTTGAACCTCATGAAGGAGGAATCTAATACAGGAATGAATCTAATACAGGAGGACTCCAAATTTTGAGATCTTATCTAGTAAGCCAGCTGCGGCCCACATATATCCCTGGGTCACAGAAGGTCAAGATTATATAAAACTCCAGAAACATCCAGCATGTCCTCCGTCCTTTCTGAGTCATTGGAGCCTTTTATAGCTGCCCCTATTTAGTCTCCAGCGGGCATCGCTGGTGGCTCAGATGGTAAAGAGTCTCCCCGCAACGCAGGAGACCAGGTTCAATCCCTGGGTTGGGAAGATCCCCTGGGGAAAGGCTACCCACTCTTACTCCAGTTTTCTTGCCTGGAGAATTCCGTGGACAGAGGAGCCTGCTGGGCTACAGTCCATGGGGTCGCAAAGAGTCAGACACGACTGAGCGACTTCACAGCTGCAGCTGCTGTTTAGTCTCCAGAGCTTGAGAAATACTTTTTTAAGATTACGCTAGGACTTCAGAAATGGGATCTGTGAGCTTCCTCTTTTCCCAGGCTTCCTTTCCTCTGCACACACCCAGATAATTCCAGAAACTCTTCATAAGCACCAGGAATGGTCCTGGCTGTTCTTCCTGAATTTGGGTGGCCCAAGGCTCCTGCCTCCCAAGAGCTAAGTGGCTAGTAAAAGGAAATCATCCCCTGACCCAGAGAAACCCAAGTAGATATTTCAACTCCGTTTACTTCCTGTCTCCCAGAAGCCAGTAGTCCTGGGTGCTACAGAACCCAGCTCTGTGCTTGCTCCAAAGACTCGGCTACCCTAAGTCAGCATGGTCCTGGAGTCTTCAAAGTTAGCTTGTTAGGAGTTTCTTCAATTTAAGAGAGCTGTCTTAGCATGGCTTCTTCAGTAAGGAAGATCAGAGTAAAATGTGGCTTTTCCCCCTACAACCAATAGCTCCCTAAAACTTGCATCACCAATATAGGAAACTCAGTGGCCCAGCCAAGCAAAACATGCGAGAGTTTTCAAAGATGCGTGCTCTTTACTTTGACATCGACTGGTGAATGTAGCAGGTAAGACCACAAGGCGTCCCTATAGAGTCGGCTCATTGAGGAAGGGCCCTCACATCAAATGCTCTCCTTCAGCTCACATTAGGATTATCATTTCCTTTCCCCAGTGTCTGCAGCGGAGATACGCAAAGTGCCAGAAACTACGCAAAGTTCTTTTACATTCTCCGTGCTATCAGACCCTCACAGCAGATCTGTGAGACCACCCTGTGTTGTTGAAGAAAACGATACTTAGGGCAGGCAAAGGCTATCCAAATCCCTCAGCCAGGAAATCTCAAGGATGTGCAGCTAGAGGTTTTTTGTATCATTCTATTTTCTTTCCTCTAAAACTCACTGCGTCTCTGTTTCTCAGCATTCCTTTTCAACTCATGCCTGTGATTATATTACAGAAATCTTAATTATCCTATGGTAGCTTTAAATCTTACTTGACATTCCCTGATCAATTTTCAGAAATTCATGTCTTCACAGAAGTTTTTGGAACGGATGCTCTGTGTCAGATTCTAAGCTGAGTGGAGACATAAAAATGAGCAAGACAGACATGACTTCTCCCTTCATGGAGCTTACAGTCTAGCATCCCTGTGACCGCCAGTCCAGAATTTAGTTAAGATGCCAACGTCATGGCATCCAAGAGGATATGGTTCAACTACACTCAGAAATAGGGGATAAAGGACTTTTCATAAGGAAAGGGACTTTTCAAAAGAAAAGGAACTCAGAGTTTACTTCCTGAAAGTGCTCGTTAGGAGAGATGATTTAAGAGGCTACAGTGAACCGTCTTTAAAGAGGATACCTAGCTTTCTAGTTGTAACAGTTAAGTAAGTATGGAATGATTAGTTCATTAAGAGGGCTTTCTTATCTTCCCTTTTTAACATGTGAAATTCTCAAACTGAGTCAGACATAGGAGGTTTGTATCCTATGATTTTAAAACAACTTATTTGTAACAGTAATGAGAACTGGAGTCAGTCTGACTAATACAGCTAAACCTTGTCTACACTGGGGAAGAAGCCATAGGCCATTTTTGTCTGGAGCCCTTGTCAACAGTGCCATATCTGTAAATCTCACAAGATCGTCACTTTCTCATTTATGATAAACTCAAAAATGATTGTTAGGAGAATTCTTTGAGAAAATGTAGTCAAATGCACTATGAAAATTCTTCTTATATAATCCCTCCTAGATGGCCTGTCTTGAGATTTTCTTAAGCTCAAAGAGGTACCATTTTAGACTATCTGGTTTGGAGAATAAAAACAAGAAGCTCCAAAGGATTGGAGCTTCAGCTTCAGCATCAGTCCTTCCAATGAGTATTCAGAGCTGATCTCCTTTAGGATGGATTGGTTGGATCTCCTTGCAGTCCAAGGGACTCTCAAGAGTCTTCTCCANGTTTGGAGAATAAAAACAAGAAGCTCCAAAGGATTGGAGCTTCAGCTTCAGCATCAGTCCTTCCAATGAGTATTCAGAGCTGATCTCCTTTAGGATGGATTGGTTGGATCTCCTTGCAGTCCAAGGGACTCTCAAGAGTCTTCTCCAACACCACAGTTAAAAGCATAAATTCTTTGGCACTCAGCTTTCTTTACAGTCCAACTCTCACATCTATACTTGACTACTGGAAAAACCCTAGCCTTGACTAGATGGACCTTTATCAGCAAAGTGATGATAAAGTGCTTTTTCATACACTATAGAGGTTGAAGGCATGCATGCTCAGTCACTCATTCATGTGCAACCTTATGGGGCTCCTCCATCCAGGGGATTCTCCAGGCAAGAATACTGGAGTGGGTAGCTATGCCCTCCTCATAGAGGTTGAATACTAGAGCACAAAGTATAGATATCTGTTTACTTGGAGAAGATAAATTCCTGTGCACATCACATTAATACAAGATAGACTGAGATTGGCCATGTAAAGGTGTTGGCAAAGGGCAAGAGGGCAGAGAGCATAAGGCAGAGAGAGGCTGAATATGAGGAAAAGGCTCTGGGGTGATCACTTAGACTTGAGTGTCGTGGGAGCTGGTCATTCAGTTTCATCTTCAGGAGCCATGGGTTCCAGCTTCTGCTCCATCATTGGACTGTCTTGCCACACACATGAACTCCATTCTCCTGCACAAAGGTTCCCACAAAATAAAAATGGTCCTGGTAAACTTTTAGGCTCCTCCAGCTCTGACCTCACAGGATTCTTGCTGTGGCCTCCACTGTTGGTGTCCTCCTCCATCTGCCCTCGGGTATCCAGTACCCATGTGTCCCTGACATGTGATATCTCAGCTGGTCCTCTCCCTCTGATACCAACCAGTGAGTGATTACTTTACTGCCAGGAACTCCCAGCTGAATAATGAATTATGGGATTGTTCTTTGCCTTTTGACAGAAGCCTTCTAGAACAAAGTCTTTAACACAACAAATTTATTAGAATGATGGAAATTTAGGTACTTTGTGTATTTAATCAAGTGGGCTGTGGGGCCTTTCTGAAATTATCCTGAACTTGACTACCTTCACATACACTTCGCCCTAGAATAATTAAGGAAAACCAGGTTTGGAGAAACCAAGCTTTCTGACTTGAATAGTTGTATAATAGATTGGGCAGTGAATATATTAAAGAATTTGCTGTATAGAAATGTTGGTGATTACTCTTTGACATAGAAGATTTGAGTTAGCTCTGAAAGCGTTTCCCTGAAACAAATATGGGGACACTGAACTGTGTGAATCATGAGGTTGTGCTTCCATGATAAATAATATAGTACCAGGTACAGGTTGGAGAGCACATGAAGGAGCAGAGAAGGAGATGTGGAGAGGAGCTGCATCCCAAGTCCCTTTACTAACATCTCACTGACCTTCAGCATTGACGTGCAGTGTGGCTTCCTGCAGACGTGGCCTCTTCCTCCCCACCTCTGGTGTGCGTGTTGGGGGGAAGGGAGGGACTCCGTCCACCCCATCGTCCTCTTGAAAGGACATGCCCCCATCCTGACTCTGCCGTTCACTCTATCCTCTCTTCCCTTCTTCTTTTTTTCACTAACGTTTATCGGAATGCAGTTGCTTTACAACGTTGTGTTACTTTCCATAATACAATGTTCGGCTTATCTACAAATATGGCAGGAACGAGGTTATTTAACAAAAGCAAATTCTAACACCAAATCTGCCTTGGAAATTGCTGCTTTCGGTGCATACCTAAGTAAAAAGCAACACTACATGGAAGGTTGCAGTTTCTTGGTCGAACCACAGTATCTGAAGATTTAAACTAAGATAGCCTACTAAAGAGGTTGAAAAGTCTAGAACACTTGGTCTTCAGGAATTCCCACTTTAGGAGCTTGGTGCTGTTATCCTGTGGACTCTGATATGCCTGGGAGAGTATCACTGAGAGGACATGAAGACATCTGTGCGACCAGTGGGATGTTTCTGTGCAAAACAAACCTGAAGTCCCTACAAATTCCTGTAACATGCAGCTCATCATTTGATCCTGATACATGAAACAGGATGATGGGTTTGTATCAGTGTTCCAAATGGCAGAAGTTCCCAAAGGTGGGGTGCCAAGCTCTAGTACTGTTCCTTGGCCACCTGATGCAAAGAACTGACTCATTGGAAAAGACCCTGACGCTGGGAGAGATTGGAGACAGGAAGAGAAGGAGATGACAGAGGATGAAATGGCTGGATGGCATCACTGACTCGATGGACATGAGTGTGGGTGGATTCTGGGAGTTGGTGATGGACAGAGAGGTCTGGCGTGCTATGGTTCATGGGGTCATAAAGAGTTGGACACGACTGAGCAACTGAACTGAACTGAAGGAAATGTGTATTATTTTTAAAAGGTTTTGTTCCTTTTGATTTTCTTTAGTTTCTGAGATACTTCTGAGTTTGTACACCAAAGTGAATCAGCTGTGTGTTTACATACATCCACTCTTTGGGGGAGTTTCTTCCCATTTAAGTCACCGCAAAACATGGAGTGGAATTCCCTGTGCTCGTTAGCTATCTATGTTATTCATGGTATCAACAGAGTATATTTGTCAGTCCCGATCTCCCAATTCATCCCACCTACTCTTTTCCCTCCTTCGTGTCCGTATCTTTTCTGTACATCTGTGTCTCTATTTCTATTTTGCAAATAAGATCATCTGTCTCATTTTTCTAGATTCCAGACATACGCCTTAATATACAATATTTGTTTTTCTCTGACTTACTTCACTCTGTGTGACACGGATGTACCCACTTCTCTTCCTCTCAGATGCCATCGTAAATATTGTCTCCCATAGGAAGTCTGTCCTGCTGTCTTTGCTGGAAATCGAATGCACACCCCTGAACTGTCTCAGCACCCCACCTCTGCCTGTACTGTGATGAGATGATATTTGCTGAAGGGGATCTCGGTTCACACCCTGCATGGTCACAAAAAGGCTTGGCTACGGCGTGAAGGTCATTCTGGACCTTGTTGAGAATCAGGCCTGACTGAGTGATGGAAGGCTACGATGAGTTCCGGCACCAACAGGAACTTTCCCGTCCCTTCCTGTGCCTCTGCTAGGCCGCCTCTGAGACAGTCTCTGCTGACCTCTGCCTCCTGGTACACATGCTCTGCGTCATCTCCTCCACTGACTCCTTGAACATAAGTAGGATGTGGTGACTCCCTTACAGTGGATAGAGTATTGAGAAAGTAATGAGATGCCGAGATTAGCAAGATCTCTGTCTCTCTCTCTCTTTCTCCATCTTTCCCTGCTCCCTCTCTCTCTCCCGCGTTCCCTCGGAGGGCAGCCAGCTATCATGCTGTGAGTTTCCCTATGGAAACACCTATGTGGCAAAGAACTGAAGTCTGGCCAGCAGCCATGTGAGTGACTTTGGAAGGGGATCTGCTCCCAGTGCGGCCTTGAGATCAGACCACAGGCCTGGCCAGCACCTGGAGAGCAGCCTGTAAGGGACTCTGAACCAGAAGCACTCAGCTAAGCCACGTCTGGGTTCTGGACACACAGAAACTATGAGTTAATAAATGTTCCTCATTTTAAGCCACTAAGTATCGGGTTAATTTGCCATACAGCAGTAGAAAACTCATACATTATCTAATCAAATGTCCCTTTCCAAAGCCTATATTTTTTTGGAAAAAAAAAATTTTTCCTTCTTGCCCTCTATCTGTCTCTCATGCTAAAAATTAATCTTTGGCCTTTCTTATTTTCCCAGAAGTTTTTCTCTTTTTCAGGCAACGTGCTGGTCTAAGATTAAGCTCAGAATTTGATCATTCCCATGAAATTGGCCCTTTTCCAAGAAATGGTATGGATATCCGAAACTCAGAAAAATTCTTTCTTGCTGAAAATGTAGTCCTGGGAAGTTGTGATAAAATATTTTATATCTGTATCTTCTACATGAGTCTATTTTCTGGCTCCTCAATTCAGATAGATGCCTATTTCATATTAATAAACCTGGACCATGAGGAAAAGAGCAAAGTCTATTTAAATGTCTTAAAACAGCTGGGAGGTACAAGCTTCTTAAGAACCCTACAGACTCCCAAGTGAATCACTCTGGGGTCATTCACTGACATTTTAACATCTTTTTACTTATTCATCACGTTCTTCCACAAGCCCCAGCATGACCATCACTGGTGAGTGGCTTCAGTAGCTGAAAAGCAGGGGGCCCTATAGGAAGAGTCCCCAGGGTGGATCTTAACTTGTAAAGGTCGCCGCTGATGCTGGAAGAAGAAATACAATTGTCATCAACAGGGACTCTATTAATATTTCACCAAAAGCCTATAAGGCTCCCTCTGTGTCTGAATCCCACACTGGCTTGGTATTAAACATTAGGTCAGTTCGCTTTAGCCTTCAAATTACTAAAAATTAACCCACAGCCCTTTAGTCAAGTCAACTCTAAAAACGTTTACTGCACGTAGGTCTGCTGGATACAGTGAATGTGGAGAGAAGAGAACGATGCAAAAATGATCAAAGCACAAGGCACACTCGCGCTTTCCCGCAAGTTCAGAGTCTCTGCTGCTGCTGCTGCTGCTGCTAAGTCACTTCAGTCATGTCTGACTCTGCGCGACCCTATAGACGGCAGCCCACCAGTCTTCCCCATCTTATAGACCTTAAAAAAAAGGGGGTTCAACAACAGCTCTACAATCAAGGACCTCAACACGCACCAGAGCAGGAAACAGGAGACCTAGCGTCTTAACTCCAAGGCTCTGCCAGCCTTGCTTTCTTCATCTGTACAGCAAAGAATTTGGGCTAGGCCAGGGATGCTGGAGTAGGCAGAATTCTAGAAAGGCCTCCCAAGATTCTCATCCCTTATTGTGCATGACCTATGTAAAGGAGCTATGTATTGGGCTGGCCAAAAATGTCATTCAGGTTTTTCTATCACATCTTACAGAAAAACCTAAACGAATTTCTTGGCCATCCCAACACGTGATGGAATCTCACTCTTGTGATTAAGTTATGTTGAAAGGAAGAAATGAAGGGATTTATTTTTTAGAATATACAATTCTGTAATAGATGTTCTTTTTTTTTTACAAATTAGTTTTTATTGGAGTATAGTTGCTTTATTATGTTGTATTATTAAAGTTTCTGCCGTACAGCAAAGTGAATCAGCTATGCTCAGCTTAGTTGTTCCATCACGTCCAAATCTTTGCAACACTAAGGACTGTAACCTGCCAGGCTCCTCTGTCCATGTAATTTTCCAGGCAAGAATACTGAAGTGGGTCGCCTTTCCTCCTCCAAGGGAATCTTCCCAGCCCAGGGGTCAAACCCACATCTCCTGTGTCTCCTGCAGGCAGACTCTTTACCCCTGAGCCATCCGGGAAGCTCTGCCTGAATCAACTATATGTTTACAGAGATCCCTGAAATGAAGAGATGTTTAAAGAGGCTTCAAGAAGCCTCGGTAGCATAGCGGGCCACTAGACCATTCAGGTATGACCTAAATCAAATCCCTTATGATTATACAGTGGAAGTGAGAAACAGANCTCACTCTCAGAGCACTAGAAATGGAACTGAAGACTGTGAGAAATGATCTGAATCAGGTAGAGCAATCTTTGGTGAAATTTTCAAATTTCTGACACTATGTTGTCAATGTTATTTATAGTATCCCTTTAATTTAATATGTATTTTCAGGTTTAAAACAAAATTGTTATTTTAAATATGAACTGTGACATTTAGAGCTAAGTTATTAATTTCTTGCCATTTTTGGCTTCTAATAGATGCTCTGTGTATGTTTTCTGAGTGGAGGAATGGACATAAATCAAGCTTAATCATTAACATAATGATTGGCATTTTTGACACATTAGTCAAAGTAGTTTTCTTAATTCCAATCCATGTATTTATTTTGGCTTTTTTATGTTAAAATACAGGCTAACTTACATTGACACTGGAGAAACTAGTTAAGTGCTTTGTAAAGAGATTTTTCCTTCACAATACTGTGTCTGCCTGTATTTTTGCTCTGTGATAAATTTAGCAAGCATTTAAATTAAGATCTGAGTTATTCATGTGGGAATAAAGATCCTTGTGCTTAAAAAGGCTACTTCCTTTAAACAGTTCTTTTCATTTTAAATTCTTCTCGTAAGCTTTTAACTTTTTTTTTTTTAATGGTATGGTCCCAAAACTTCATATAATGTCTCTCCAGGTTATAGAAGAGCGAAATGACACTCAGAAGCAGCTTTCTCGAGAACGGAATGCCAGAATCTTACAGGATGGAATTCTGGCCAATCACCTTGCCAAACAAAAGGAGATAGAAATGGCTAATAAGGAAGTGAACTCTGAGGTATTTTCTGTAGTCATTTTCAAATATGTGTGTATGTCTCTGTGTATGTAAATATGTTAAAAACCAACACTATATATCATAGAAAGTGTAGAGGATTTTGAAAGCCTATATATCTATGTTTTGAGGAGGGAAACAGTTTTCCATCTGTTGGATAAAGTAATATCTGTAGTTCCAATCTGTTTGTCTGCTGCAGATAGGTAGTGACGTTTGATGGCCTCATCCAAGGAGAGGCCTTTAATATTTTCCATAGGAATTGATCTCAAAGTTTTTGCGACTCTCTTGGAAGAGCCAGCACCCTGATTGTGGTTTAGGCGAGGAAGACCGTGTTGGGTCCCCCATCGACTGCGCTACCCGACCAAGTCCCTTTGCTTTGGGGTGAGCGTGTTGGTCACCCTACACATTTCGTCACCTTCAGTGTCAGAATCAGAGTCCGTTCTTGGCTCCTCTGTCATTTCGTTAACCAGTACCCTGTAAGCGGCCTTTTCACATCATTTGCAGGTTTTCAGTTTGTAAAAACTGCGACATCAGTTGTTAAAACTCTTTTGAACACCTTAAAAAGTTGTTTCTTTAGAACAAACTTATAAAAGTCCCCTCTCCCCCTCTAAAGAAAACAAACTTTTGCTACTAACAGTAGATATTCTGGGTTTTGGTAATGATGTCACTTCCTTGATTGATCACTAGGTTAGTTATCACTTCCTTGATGGTAAGGAGGAAACTATAGGCAGTTCAGAGACTACATTTTGGATGTCATTCTTCTGCTTGTGAGAAAATGAGCACTCTGCTCTGTGAGTGTCCTGTTTCAGTACAGGGAACTTTTGAAAACAGTGATAGATATGCCTTAATATATATTAGTGATGATATTGTGTCTTCCATTGTATTTCCTGCATCTTACTGTTTTAAACATTATGAAGAGATAATGAAAGCTATTGCTGTAGCAAATAATCTCATGGTTTTCTAAGAAGAGCTCTCTACATTTTCCCTTCTTTACCGTTAGTGTGTGTGCCACGAGGGAAGTAAGAGGCTCGCTTTGTGTGTCTGTTCTAGAGAAGGAACTGTGGTTTGACGCAAGAGGACTGCTAGAGTCAGGAGACCTGGCACAGAGCCTGCAGCTTACTTACACTTTAACTTCTTCCTTTCCAGAATTATAGCGGATGAGTTAATTGATGTTTGTAGCGGTGCTTAATACAGTTATCAATAGGTATAATAGGTATAATTCTTCTAATTGACCGTTAAAATGTTAGAAAGATGGCATAGTCTCAAAAAAGTTTTTTTTATGAAATTTAGCCTGTTTAAATATATAGAGAGCTACGGCTCTTACTGTGAGGTAGCTGTATAGGTTAGGTGTCAGATGCAGTGTTTTTAAAGCTAGCAAGTAGTGCTGTTTATTGAGTTATAGTTGATGTACAGTATTGTGTTGTTTCAGGTATTCAGCACAGTGATTCAGCTATATATGTATGTGTGTGTGTGTGTGTATATATATACATATATATATATTCTCCAACACTACAGTTCAAAAGTATCAATTCATCTATTTCATATATGCTAGTGTGCATATATTAATCCCAACATCCTAATTTCTCCCTTCCCATACCTCCCTTTTGCTTATAGTGACCATAAGTTTGTTTTCTATGTCTGTGAAGCTCTTCTGTTTTGTAAATAAGTTTATTTTTATATTCCACATGTAAGCAGTATGATACAATACTTGTCTTTGTCTGACTTACTTGACTTAGTGTGATAGTGTCTAGGTCCAACATCCCTGTTGCTACAAATAGCATTTCATTCTTTTTTTATGGCGTAGTAGTATAAAATATACCACATCAGATGCAATTTTTAAGTGTAGTCAGATCTATACATCTTTTGTTTAATCATTCTCAAGTTCGTTGTAATTCAAAGAAAAGCCTTTCCAGTTCTGAGCTTCTTGAAAAGTCTCTTGGGGTTTCTTTTTCACTTTCACCGATTCATTGTCTTCAATTAAATTTTTGAACTTTGGGGTATTTCTGCTTGTATAAAGTCTGAGATTTGTATCGAACCTTATTTTTTCCTGTTGGAGACACATTTGGTACAGTCTTTTCATTGTATAAACATAGAGGTTAGTCTTTCATTTCAGAGGAAATCATGGAATGTCACTTTANTTTGGGGTATTTCTGCTTGTATAAAGTCTGAGATTTGTATCGAACCTTATTTTTTCCTGTTGGAGACACATTTGGTACAGTCTTTTCATTGTATAAACATAGAGGTTAGTCTTTCATTTCAGAGGAAATCATGGAATGTCACTTTATTGAATACTAGCTAAAAATCCCCTTTGTTTCACTTAGGTTTCTGTTAGTTGTGAAGAAGCAAAAGACCTGTTGCACAAAAACCACATGCTGCAGGATGAAATGGCCATGCTAAGACTGGAGATAGATGCAGTGAAAATTCAGAACCAGGAAAAGGAAAAGAAATATTTTGAGGACCTTGAAATTGTAAAAGGAAAGAATGATGATCTTCAAAAGGCAATAAAACTGAACGAGGAAACNAGGATGAAATGGCCATGCTAAGACTGGAGATAGATGCAGTGAAAATTCAGAACCAGGAAAAGGAAAAGAAATATTTTGAGGACCTTGAAATTGTAAAAGGAAAGAATGATGATCTT
Source organism: Neotragus pygmaeus (assembly GCA_006410875.1). Lineage (NCBI taxonomy): Eukaryota > Metazoa > Chordata > Mammalia > Artiodactyla > Bovidae > Neotragus > Neotragus pygmaeus. Next base: position 86,145 of record SJYV01026862.1, on the reverse strand, counting down.
CAAAAGGCAATAAAACTGAACGAGGAAACGTTAACAAAGACTATATCCCAGTATACAGGCCAGCTTAATGCTCTGACAGCTGAGAATACAACGCTAAACTCTAAGCTGGAGAACGAAAAAGAAAGCAAGCAAAGACTGGAAACGGAAGTGGAATCCTACCGTTCTAGACTGGCTGCTGCCTCACAAGATCATGATCAATGTCAGACGTCAAAAAGAGACCTGGAGCTTGCCTTCCAGAGAGCAAGAGACGAGTGGTTACACTTGCAGGACAAAATGAAGTCTGATATGGCCAATCTACAAGATAACAACGAGATGCTTTCCCAGCAACTTTCTAGAGCGGAAAGTAAGTTCAATAACCTGGAAATTAAGCTGCATCACACGAGAGATTCTCTCAGAGAAAAGATTTTGATGTTAGAACGTGTCCAGAGAGACCTAAGCCAAGCAGAGTGTCAAAAGCAGGAAATTGAACACAAGTATCAGAACGAACAAGGCAAAGTGAGTAAATATATTGGAAAGCAGGAATCCTTAGAGGAGAGATTATCTCAACTCCAGAGTGAAAACATGTTGCTCCGACAGCAAGTGGACGATGCACAAAACAAAGCCGACAGTAAAGAGAAGACGGTCGTTAGCATCCAAGACCAGTTTCAGCAGATCATGGGAAAACTCCATGCCGAAAGTGAGAAGCAAGGTCTGATGCTGGAGGAAAGAAACAAGGAGTTAATCAAGGAGTGTAATCATTTAAAAGAGAGAATGTATCAGTACGAAAATGAGAAAGCAGAAAGAGAAGTGAGTATCCAGAGGAAGAAATTCTCAGACTTCCTGAAAGAAAGTTGAAAGTGATTCTTGAATCTGGCTAAATGTTGAAACTGTTGAATGTAAAAAATACATAGGCTGTGAATCTATGGTCTCTAAACCAGCCTAAAAGCACACCTTGTATCCAGCAAATAAAAATTAGACCCAAGAGATGCTTTACTTTGAGTAGAGACATCGTATTGCTTATGAAATGTTAAGAGATTCAGTTCTAAATTATTAATATAGATAGTGTTAGTAATTTACTCTTTTACTATTAGGATAATAATTTTAATCTTTATGTTACCACATTTCAGTATCATGATGAAGCAGATAAATGAAATGCTCAAAANGCAGGAGGAGAAGGGGACGACAGAGGATGAGATGGCTGGATGGCATCACGGACTCGATCGACGTGAGTCTGAGTGAACTCCAAGAGATGGTGATGAACAGGGAGGCCTGGTGTGCTGCGATTCATGGGGTCACAAAGAGTCGGACACGACTGAGCAACTGAACTGAACTTAAAGAGGTAGTGAAGGCTCCAAGTTAGTTGACTTTTCAGTTGATCAGAATGGAGAGGATCTGACTTAATCAGGTGAAAGCCCTTAAAGGAGCCGTCTGGCCCTTGCTGAAAGGAGAGAGTCTCCTGCAGAGCAGGCAGCTCGGAGCTGCTGGCTAGTGAGAGAGCCTGTGAGGCCGCCACGTGACAAGGACTGTGCTCACCCTCTAGAGGTCAGCACAAAACACAAAGCCCTCAGTCTCACAGCCACCAAGAATCAGATTTGGCAAACAAAGGGTGCCTGAGCACCAGTGAGGAACATAGCGCAGGCCCCATAACTGCAGCTGTGTGGGACCCAAGCAGAAGACCCAGTCAAGTCAAGGTGACCGTGAGATAACATGTGTCTGCTGTGGCAAGCCACCAGATTTGTAGTCATTGTTACACTGTCATGGAAAACGAATATACATTTCAGAGTTCCATCTTTCTTGCTAATTACAATGATCGAGAACGTCTGCCTGGAGCACGACATTGAAAAAGATTCAAAATCTGCTCCTAAGTTTAACAACGAAAAGGGTCATAATTGAGTAACAATGTGTACCATGGGTATTGATCAGATAGGACTTCTCTGATTGCAAGCAACAGGAAGCATCACAGAAGTAGGCTCAATGAGAGAAACAGAATTGTCAGACTCGGCATTTATACAAGAAGCGCTTTACTGAAACTTCCTGGGTGGCGAACACTGTGCCAAGCACTGAGGTTAACTCAGACGTGAAGTGCCCACAGAGCTCACACTCTAGTGAGTTATTAGAACAAAAGGCCAGGCGGAGAGCTGACTCCAGGCACGGATTCAGGAGTTCGGCGTATATTCTCCATGTTACAGGCCCTTTAGGCTTCTGCTACACATCAAACGGGAAAAGATCTTCTTCATCTCACTACTCAAGCAGATAGCCCGAGCTTCCCTCTTTAATGGGTCCAGATTGGACAGGTGCATGTTCTGTCACTAACTCATGTCCGACTCCTTACAGCCCCATAGACTGTACCCTGCCAGGCTCCTCTGTCCGTGGGACTCTCCAGGCAAGAGGACTGTAGTGGGATGCCGTGCCCTCCTCCAGGGGATCTTCCCAACCCAGGGATCAAACCTGCGTCTCCTACATCTCCTGCATTGCAGTGAATTTTTTCCACTGCGCCACTTGGGAAGCCTGGTCATGATTGAATAGGCTTGGGTTACATATCCATCCCCAAAGCCCAACACTATGCCCTGGAAAAAGCGGTATCCCCTTGGGTTAAGCTGGATGTTATGAATCTCATGTCTGTGCCCCTCCCCACCCAAATTCTTATGCTGAAGCCCTAATGCTCAATGGAAAGGTGTTTGAGAATCAAACGATTCAATAGATATGAAACAGAACAGTGTCTGACATATAGTTCACACTCCGTATATGATAGTTATTAACATTATTATTCATACATTCAACACACATTTGTTGAGAATATGTATTCCAAGAACTAAGTTAGGTGCTAGAATTGCATAAATGTCAGTCTCTTCTATGGAGAGCTCAACATAGATTTTTTTTTTTTTTTTTTTTTTGCAAAATGAGATCATTAGTACAATAGAAGACTGCAAATACCTCGGGAGCCCAGCAGAGGGAGCCTAACATCAGAAGAATGAGGGAAAACTTACCAGAGGAGAGGCTATTGCAATAGCACCCCACCTGGATGCTGCTGCTGCTGCTAAGTCGCTTCAGTCATGTCCCACTCTGTGTGACCCCATAGATGGCAGCCCACCAGGCTCCTCTGCCCCTGGGATTCTCCAGGCAAGAATACTGGAGTGGGTTGCCATTTCCTTCTCCCCTCACCTGGATCAGTTCAGTTCAGTTCAGTTCAGTCACTCAGTCATGTCCGACTCATTGCGACCCCATGAACCGCAGCATGCCAGGCCTCCCTGTCCATCACCAACTCCCGGAGTCCACCCAAACCCATGTCCATTGAGTCGGTGATCCCACCCAATCATCTCATCCGCTGCCATCCCCTTCTCCTTCTGCCCTCAATCTTTCCCAGCATCAGGGTCTTTTCCAATGAGTCAGCTCTTCGCTTTAGGTAGCCAAAGTATTGGAGTTTCAGCTTCAGCATCAGTCCTTCCAATGAACACCCAGAACTGATCTCCTTTAAGATGGACTGGTTGGATCTCCTTGCAGTCCAACCTGGATAAGCCATGTAAATAAGGAAGCCAAAGAGAATTAGGGAGGTGGGTAAAGCAATAGAAAATTAAAAACAGTTGTATCTTGGAAACATTGTGCAGACTGAAAAAAAGGCAAGAATGAGATGTAACACCAAACCATTTCTGTAGCGTAAAGACTCAGACACGAAGGACAACCTACAGTTTGCAAAAACACACACATTTTTTAAAATGCTTATGAAACATTTAAAATGGGATTCAAGAATTAGGATTTAAAAATAAAAATGAAATTTTAAAGGCAAGACAAAGCATGATCATGAACACCGGTGATAATCTACTGTGAGCTGAAAGCCAGGGAAGTGAGGGGCCATCAGGGGGGTAAAGAGACCAGAAGGTATCGTATCACTGGTAGTAGAATAAAGGCACAGGTTATTCTCAAAGGTCACATTATAGATAGTCTACACACACACACACACACACACACACACGTTTAAATGCGGAAAGGAGCCTGCATTAGCCCACCTGGCCCTCTTGAGCACTTAGAAATAGGCGCCTCTTCCCCCGGATAAACACAGTGATAGACACACAGCTCAGCAAGCAAAGCACGAGCCAGATTTGAGCACCACGCACGCCCTGGACAGGGCACCCTCTGCTGGATGCAGGCACGCAGCCCTAGACGGGGTCCTGCAGTAGTCATCCCCTCCCGTCAAGCCTCCAGGAAACAAATCAGAAGCTAAGCAACCCCGAGCGACTCACAAACTCAGGAACCGAGGACACAGACGGCAGCGCACCCCGGTTGGCAAACCCAAGAGCAGCAAGCCTCAGAGCAGGAAGGTGTCCAACCCCAGCCTCTGGCATTGAGCACCCCTGGGTTTGGAAAGTCTGTGTCTCACAAAGCAACATAACACCCTGTCATCTTCAAAGGGAAGGTCTATGGCCCTGCCCTCAGGAATGTCCAGGTCAGCAAATGATTCTTTAACCTCAAATTATTTTCTCTCTGCCCAAGACTGTTTGACCCAAATACTGCCTTTCTTTCTCTGGTGTGGGACCTTCCTGAAGAAGTTTTGCCCATGACCTAGCCTCTGAAGAATGGGTGGATGCTAACATGTAAAAGGGGGAGCGGAGAGTGACGGAGGAAGGGACGCAGAGGGGTGCACAGTCACAGGCAGCCTGAAGCGCTAAGGAGCAAATCCTAATCAAAGCGGCTTATTTACTGGAGAAGAGAATTCAGAACTGGGAACGGAACTTTGCATCGACAACCATGGGATGGAGGGCAGTGTACAGTGCTTGAGGTTTCGTAACCATGAGCAGGAGGCTCACAGCAAGCCTCTACAGCCGGTGCTGAAATCATTCCCAGTGCAGCAGGAGGGAGCCGAGGAGGACCATCACGGACGAGGACTGGGCGGGTCCGGGTCCAAGGTAAGGGGGCCGTGCCAGCTCCTGAACAAAGGACAAAGCATTTCTAATTGCAGCAGGTCATGATGGGCAATATCACTCGGGTGTGAGGTAGTAGAGTTTGCAGACAAATGGATCTGTATTCTAGCCAGCTAGAGGGGACTTGGATAAGTCCATTCACCACTTTATCTCCTTATTTGCAAAACAGGATGTAATATTCACATTGTAGGATTACCAAGAAGGGTAAAGGTTTATAAAGTGCTTCATCGAATGCCTATCACATAGCAAGTGTCCAATAAATAGAAGCTATTACTCATTCATGTATTCATAAGTATCACTGAGTGTTTATTTTGAGACAATCACTGATCCAAGCCCAGAGGTACAGTGTTTCACAAATATATATTTATATATATGTTGTGGTATTTGTGTCCATGAAGTACACCGTCTAGTGGGGTAATAGTAATGAAATAATCACTAAAAATGTTAGTTATGAATTATTCTAAGTGCTATAAAGTCACACAGTGACAAAATATTATAAAACTGGAAATAGCACAGAGTGAAGGAATCTGCGATTTATTGGTCTCATGCACGCTCGATCGTGTCTGACTCTTCGTGACCCCATGGGCTATAGCCCGCCAGGCTCCGCTATCCACAGGATTCTCCAGGCAAGAACACTGGACCGGGTTGCCATTTCCTCCTCCAGGGGATCTTCCCGGCCCACATCTCCTGTGCCGCCTGCATTGGCAGGTGGATCCTTTACCACTGAGGCACCTGGGAAGCCCAGGTGTAGGGGTGTCTAATCTAGAAAGGATCGGGAAGCAAAGCAGAATTTGAACTGAGATGTGAGAAGCAAACAGGAGCTAACAAATGGAAAGGACAAAGCACTCTATAAACGAGGAACCAGCCTGAGGCAAGCGCCTGAAATGGGAGAGAGTGCGCTGCAGTGCCAGAGACGAAAGATGAGTGTGAAACGAGAGAGAGTGCGGTGCAGTGCAGGAGATGGAAGATGAGTGTGGCTGAGGTAGTGAGGCAGAGAGAAAGAGTCATGGAAGAGAAAGCCGGGGGAGAGGGCTACCTGGGCAGGGGTCGCGCCATGTGGGCTGTTGGGAATCAATAAGAAGCCACCAAGAATTTTCATTTTATGAAGGTTGACTTGTCAGAAACAGTAGGATAACATATTCACATGAGGTTTTGACAAGACAGTTCTTCCAATTTTTTTAAAGTTTTTTTTTTTTTTTGGATGTGGACAATTTATAAAGTCTTTATTGAATTTGTTACAACATTACTTCTGTTTTATGCTTTGGTTTTTTAGCCGGGAGGCATATGAAATCTTAGCTCCCTAACCAGTGAATCAAGCCCCCACCTCCTGCATTGAAAGATAAAGTATTAACCACTAGCCCACCAGGGAGGTCCAAAGATGACTCCTCTATTTATGTGGAGAATAGATGAGAAGGAAAAGATAGAATGGACAATTTTCGCGAAGCTAACAGTGGTCAAAGCTAGAGATGATGATGGCTTGGGATGGCAATAGAGGAAATAGCACAAAATGAAAGAGCCTGAGATTTATTTAGTAAATTGAATCGCTGGATTAAAGGATATTGAGGGTAAGGAAAAAGTTCAGTTCAGTTCAGTTCTTTTCAGTCGCTCAGTCGTGCTCACATCCATCAAGTCCGTGATGCCATCCAGCCATCTCATCCTCGGTCGTCCCCTTCTCCTCCTGCCCCCAATCCCTCCCAGCATCAGAGTCTTTTCCAATGAGTCAACTCTTCGCATGAGGTGGCCAAAATCCAGAATGTCTTACAGGTTTCTGAAAGAGCCACTTGCTGACATTAGGATCACTGAACAAGTCCCAGTCTGGGGGGAAAATGACATATGAAACTCTCTGTGGCTACAATGAGGCTAAAATAAAATGTCTTTGGGATATCCAGGTAGACACACTGCGTGGATACATGTTTCTAGAGTTCAAAGAGAGATCTAGGCTATGCATATGATCTTAACGGCCGTTGGCATATAGAAGGCACGGCTGAAATCATATAGGATGAAGCTAGGGCGTAAGCTTTTTTAAGTGGCTTTAGACCAAGCCCTAAGGAATCTCAACATAATGATTAGGTAGTAGAGGATAAGTCAGAAAAGAAAATAGGAGAGGAATATTCTAAGGTAGGAAGAAAATCAAGAAAACGTTCAATAGGAGAAGCCAAGGGAAGAGAGTTTGAAGGAGTCAACATTTTCGATGCTGCTGTTGAGTGCAGTCCAGTTCAGCTCAGTTCAGTTCAGTTCAGTCCAGTTCAGTCCAGTTCAGTTCAGTTCAGTCCAGTTTAGTTCAGTTCAGTTCAGTCGCTCAGTCGTGTCTGACTCTTTGCCACCCCATGAACTGCAGCACGTCAGGCCTCCCTGTCCATCACCAACTCCCAGAGTTTACCCAACTCATGTCCATTGAGCTGGTGATGCCATCCAACCATTTCATCCTCTGTTGTCCCCTTCTCCTCCTGCCTTCAGTCTTTCCGAGCATCAGGATCTTTTCAAATGAGTCAGCTCTTTGCATCAGGTGGCCAAAAAATTGGAGTTTCAGCTTCAACATCAGTCCTTCCAATGAATACCCAGGACTGGTCTCCTTTAGGATGTACTGGTTGGATCTCCTTCCAGTCCAAGGGACTCTCAAAACACCACAGTTCAAAAGCATCAATTCTTTGCTCAGCTTTCTTTATAGTTCAACTCTCACATCCATACATGACTACTGGAAAAACCATAGCCTTGACCAGACAGACCTTTGTTGACAAGTAATGTCTCTGCTTTTTAATATGCTGCTGAGAATTATGCAAATCGTGTGTAATAACTCACAGGTTTATTTGTTAGTCAACAGCTTAAAATCACACACCTTTAATCGGGAGAAAAAAGAAAAACTTAAGGCTCAAATTTTAAATTACTTGCCTAAGCTCATGCAGCCAGGAGGTAATGGGCAGGATTTTCAATCCAAATCTTGCACCAAAGCACATTCTGTGAAGGTTCTCTTGGACTTGACTGTCTTCCTGGGGATTAAACACAAGAGATCCTCACCATGGAGATGTGGTTTGCAAAACTAGAAAAATCTGACACTAAGCACCTGGCAACGACTTGTCTCCTCTCTTCCCAATGACTGCACATCTCCATAGAAGAAAATCATTTGTTGTCTCTGCATAAGTGAGTAGAGGAGCGGTTGCCACAAGAGACAGGACAAAGCAGATAAGGCAACTGTGTCACATGCCAGGATTTATCTCACGGGTAGCTGTGATTTCACCTGGAATGTTGACTGGGATCAAATGCCTCTGGGAAACTGGAGAAATCCTGGCCACTGTCTCTTTTCTTAACAGCTGTTGAGAATCGATACAGAAACAACGCATGTATGTGGAAGCTAGAAAAATGGGACAGACGAACCGATCCGCAGGGCAGGAATAGAGAGGCAGACATAGACACAAAGAAGGGATATGGGACAGGGAGGAATCGGAAGGTGGGAGGGATTGAAAGGGTAACATTGACAGAAGCCGTTAGACAGCTAGAGGGAGCCGCCACGGGGCACAGGGAGCTTGGCTCGGTGCCCAGTGACGACTGAGAGGGCGGGAGGGGGGCTGGAGACAGACTCTAGAGGGATATTCAGTTCAGCTCAGTTCATTCACTCAGCCATGTCCGACTCTTCACGACCCCACAGACTGCAGCCAACCAGGCCTCCCTGTACATCACCAACTCCCGGAGTTTACTCAAACTCATGTCCATTGAGTAGGTGATGTCATCCAACCATCTCATCTTCTGTCATCCCGCCATCTCATCTTCTGTCATCCCTTCCTCCTCCCGCCTTCAATCTTTCCCACCATCAGGCTCTTTTCCAATGAGTCAGCTCTTCGCATCAGGTGGCCAAAGTATTGGATTTCCAGCTTCAGCATCAGTTCTTCCAATGAATATTCAGGACTGATTTCCTTTTGGATGGACTGGTTGGATCTCTTTGCAGTCCAAGGGACTCTCAAGAGTCTTCTCCAACACCACACTTCAAAAGCATCAATTCCTCAGCACTCAGCTTTCTTCACAGTCCAACTCTCATATCCATACATGAACACTGGAAAAACCATAGCCTTGACTAGCAGCAACTTAGCAGCAGCAGCAGCTTAAAACCCTTCAGTGGATCCTAATCCACGCTTCTTACCATGTGCTCTGGGGCTGTGCAAGGCTGACCCAGCACCTCTCTGACCCCAGCACCCACTCCTGAATCCCTTCCTCACTCTCCTTCAGCCTTGCTGTTTCTCTAACATGACAATCATGCTTCTTCTGCCTCTGGATCCTTGCCCTGGCTGAATTCCCACTGCCTGGAATTATCTTCTGCCGCATTTTTGGCATCTTCCCTCCCTCGCTTCCTCCAAGTCTTTACTCAGATGCTGACTTCTCACTGACCCTAACTAAACTTCACCCTCCCCACACACATTTCCCATCCCCTGTGCTCACCATAGCTTGTTACATTTCAGTTGTATTAAACTCTGAGCTTGATGAAGAGGGGAATTCTTATCTGTTTCCTTTATTATAGTTGAATAATATAAATAATTTAATATAATATCATTATTATTATTATTATCATCTCTCCGGAGCCTCGAATGGTATCTTGTATACCATAAGAGCGTAAATGAATGAGGACTTGCCTGCTGGTCTAGCAGTTAAGACTCCACCTGCAATGCAGGGGACATAGGTTCGACCCCTGGCCCAGGAAGATCCCACGTGACACAGAGCAGCTAAGCCACTGTGTCACACTGCTGAAGCCGTTGCACGTGGAGGCTCAAGCTCTGCAACGAGAGAGGCCCACACACCAGAGGGAGGGAGCAGCCCCGCTCGCCACAGCCGGAGCAGGCCCGGGTGCCCCACCGAAGGCCCAGCACAGCCAAAATGAAAAACCTTTTTAAGTGAGTGAATAAAGAAACTGATTTCCAGAAGATTTACTAAAGTCTCCCAAATCACAAAACTGACAGCTAGTACATGCCAGGGTCCAGCCCCGGTGGATCCAGAGTAATTTGAAGGGGAGACAGAGTAGGCTTCCCAAGAAAAAACTTATTTAAATTACAGATATAGAGAGAGATTAGAAAAGAATCGTGTAGTAGGAAAATTAGTGGAGAAAAAGAGGCTGAATAACTTGGTTTACGTGGAATACCAATCACCACCTACATAGGCCACAGCCGTCTTTCCGTTCTCCCGAAGGAGAGGAGGCACTGAGGCCTCCCCAGTCCCATCTTAGAAGCCCAGGCAAAATTAGCAGGCTTGGTGAGTACCCATGGACCAGGTGGGAATTCAGCCAGAAGGGGAAAGAACGACACGGGGGAATCAGTCTTTCCAGAAACTGATCCGATTTCTTTATTTTTCAGGTTTGCTTATATACTTTTTGTTATATATAGGGATGAATACAGAGTCACACGGGGGTCAGCAGACCTGACCGTTGTCACAATCAGGTGCTTCATATAAAATTATACAAAGGTCTTAGGGGTTTTACATCATCTTCTGGCCATGAGGCCTGCTGACATTTTATGGCCATTTCTGATAACAGTCAGTCAACCCAGAAAACTTTTTTTTTCCAGGGTTGATTTTTTTCTTAAACCAAGCACCACCCTCCAAATAAAGTTGCATTCCTACAGGGTGAGGGTGTAATGGGTTATAATCAAGAAAGGAATTTACTTAGCCTAAGGTTTAACATGATTAATCTTAAAGGTTAATAATTATTTCTCCTATATGTTAGTTATATTCATTATAAGGGCAGGGAATATGGAGATTTAGCAGCAAATATTGGCTCAACAAATGAAAAACGCTTCACCAATATAATTTCTAATCAACCCACTAATACTATACTAATAATTTTGTAACTTCTCCAAAGAGTCTGTATTTAGAAAGTTTTACAGCATCTCGTGCCTCTCACGGTTGGGAGGCTGTAAACAATCACATGTGGCCAGACGAACCTGATCAGACAGACACGACTGAGCGACTTCACTTTCACTTTTCACTTTCATGCATTGGAGAAGGAAATGGCAACCCACTCCAGTGTTCTTGCCTGGAGAATCCCAGGAACAGAGGAGCCTGGTGGGCTGCTGTCCATGGGGTCACACAGAGTCGGACATGACTGAAGTTACTTAGCAGTAGCAGTAGCAGTAGAGGACCTTCACAGGAGTTTGTAAGCTGAAACACTCTTGTCACGCCCAGGAATTTTTATTAACTGGAGCTGCAAGTTAACTCCTTCTCCGAGAGAAATCACCATTTAATCTCCCATAAAGTCAGAGGTGTAGGTGAGAGCATAAAACAGACTCTGGTTTTGGGGGTAGATGCTCGGAAACAGGGGGTTTCCTGAGGCTCGATCCCGCCTTTGCGAATGCCAAGACTTCTTCCTCATGACCTTTGCCATGGGCAGAGTTCCTCACGCTGGCTCCCAGCATCTACACATTGAAGCCAGTCTCATTTCAGGATGCTAAGGGCTTGCCTGGTGGCTCAGACAGTAAAGAATCTGCCTGCAATGCAGGAGACCTGGGTGTGATCGCTGGGTCAGGAAGATCCCCTGGAGAAGGGCATGGCAACCCCTGCAGTATTCTTGCCTGGAAAATCCCATGGACAGAGGAGCCTGGCGGTGCGGCTTACAGTCCATACTTTCAAGGTGAAGACCTACCCAAGCCAAGATGGAAAATGCCCCATCCCTGTCTGAAATGTCTACCCAAGATTCACATTCTTCTTGACTGCTTATAATATATTCATAATCCTATAAAATTAGCTTTCCCAGTGCCCCTGGCAGGACTTCCCACTCAACTCTAATTTAGTGAGTCTAAACAAACAGGCAAAGGAGCTGCTATCCTGTGAATAGAGAAGCAAGTAAAGAACTCTCTAAATTTCAAGTTATAATTAGCAATTCTGGAGAGGTTTTAGATAAACCAAACTGGCCATTAGCCATCCTTCTGAAAGTATTAAGTCCACTAAGAAAACTATGCCTTATCTCAGCTCACAGGGCCACTGGGAAATAAAGGCCCATTCGTGGAACTTGAACGTGATAGAGTTTCTCCCTCAGGACACAGTTACCTGGAAATTCAGTGTTCTGACTGGCCTGGGAAATTTATATTCACACTAATAAAAGTCAAACAGCTGAGCTACTACATGCAGGGCTTCCCTTGTAGCTCAGCCAGTAGAGAACCCGCCTGCATTGCAGGAGACTCGGGTTCGATTCCTGGATCGGAAAGATCCCCTGGAGAAGGAAATGGCAACCCACTCCAATATTCTTGCCTGGAGAATCCCATGGACAGAGGGACCTGGCGGGCTACAGTCCATGGGGTCGCAAGAGTCAGACATGACTTAGTGACTAAACCACCACCACAAACTACATGCAAGGCACTCCCTTCTGTCCAGAGATGAGAGAAAAGATAAAAAGTAATACTGTTTGTTGAGCTTCATAATATGTTAAAACCTGAATTAAGAGCTTTACAGTCAGGACATCATTTATTCCTTACAGCTGCTCTGCAACAAGGCGTAATGTCCACATTATGACTGAAAAGGCCAGGTTAGGCCACCTTCCTAAGGCGCTGGGATGAAAAACTACCACAGTGAAAAATCTGATCCAAGCGATTCTCACTCTAAAGCTGAGACCCTTAATCAATGTGCCTGGCCACCTTTAGTTAAGAAGATTAAGACGTTAAGACGGGGTGAGTTTCAGAATCACCCCTTGTCAGCAGGAGATGAGTTTTCAGGGGGAAAAGGGGAAAGCATCTTACTAAGGGTTTAAAAAAAAAAAAAAGATTTTGATCAACNAAGGCGTAATGTCCACATTATGACTGAAAAGGCCAGGTTAGGCCACCTTCCTAAGGCGCTGGGATGAAAAAATACCACAGTGAAAAATCTGATCCAAGCGATTCTCACTCTAAAGCTGAGACCCTTAATCAATGTGCCTGACCACCTTTAGTTAAGAAGATTAAGACGTTAAGAAGGGGTGAGTTTCAGAATCACCCCTTGTCAGCAGGAGATGAGTTTTCAGGGGGAAAAGGGGAAAGCATCTAACTAAGGGTTTAAAAAAAAAAAAAAGATTTTGATCAATTGTAATAATAGATGCTAGTTGGGGGAAAAATTTTTTCTGAAAGTCGTTAGCTAAGAACCCTCCATGTATAAGGCATTTGAATCATGTTTGAATTATTGATAAGGATTAATGGTTGACACAAGGCAAAGGGAATTCCAGGGAGAAGAGATCTTCCTTCAAAAGGACAAGATCTTGAATCAACTAAAGCAGGAATCCCCGTAAGTACCAGACTCTGAATCTACACTAACATCCCCACTCTCCAGAAGAGAGTAATAAATATACCCCAAAAGGAGGATCAGACGTTCAGCTCCCACACATGTCATCTGTTTGGAGTTGTTACAGGGATGAATAGAGGGCCTGCCCCTAAAGTTCCCTTCTATTTGGCCCGAAGAAACTCTATCTTCTGACTTTAATATCTGTACTTCTAACAGTCAGATAGTCAACAGGTTAACGATCTACTTCCGAAAGCTAAAAGCCTGCAGGAAAATTACAATCCATAAATCACACCTCACTCTATATTGATTTATTCCCTTGGCTTCCTCTAACCCAACTGAGAGCTAGTAGCTGATGCACAAAAGAGTATTGATGGGGAGGGAGGAGGGGGGAAAAAGAGGAGAGGGTAATTCTGGAGCCTGGGGTAGACTGCAAAGGGTGGGTCTGAATCAGGCCCTGAGGCTAAACTGTTAGTCCTAGGAAAGAACAGGGCCGAAGGCAAAAGGAGGGGACAGTTAAGAGCACCAGATACCCAACTCAAACCAGGTAAGCAAATTAGAGCGTTGATTGGATCCTGACCCGGAAGTAAATCCAGGCAGGTTTGGGCAGTGGCTGAAGTTGCAGGTTTTGTCACATCATCTGAGTTCAGATCCAAATCCTTCCTCACTGTTGGACTTTGAGCTCCTCTGAGCCTTACTTCCCTCATCAATGTGAGGCTGTGGTGATGATAATCACACCCACTTCATCGATACTCCATAGGAATTAAGCAAATCGATACATGTGTTAAGGTTTGAATGGTGTCTCTAAAAGCATATATTGATATCTTAACCCTCAGTACCTTAGACTGTGACCTTTTCTGAAATTAGATCTTTGCAAATGTGATTAGTTAAGTAAGACAGGGCCACGGGCTTCCTTTACCAGGCACTAGCGATAAAGAACCTACGTGCAGGAAACGTAAGAGACTCGGTTCGATCCGTGGTTCGGGAAGGTCCCCTGGAGGAGGGCGTGGCAGCCCACTCCAGCGTTCTTGCCTGGAGAATCCCATGGACAGAGGAGCCTGGTGGGCCACAGTCCATGGGGTCGCAAAGAGTCAGACACGACTGAAGCGACTTAGCACAGCACCCACAGTCCCAGGCAAGGTCATAGAGGAGTAGAGGGAGCCTTTAATCCCACACAACTGTGGTCCTCCTAAGAAGGGGAGAAGAGCGGCTGACACACAGATGCAAGGGGAGGACGCCACGTGACGACGGAGGTGCGCCTGAAGCGTGGTGGCGGCCTTACAGGGAGCACTTGGACTCCCAGAAGCTGCGGGAGTCAGGGAGGGTATTACAGGTTACAGACAGGCTGTATTCGTTAGCTCGGGCTGCCACAAGAACTGCCATAAATCGGGCAGCTACCTGTTAGACAGGAATTTTCTCCCAGTTCTGGAGGCAGGAAGTTCCAGATCAAGTTTTCCCAGGATGCTTGATAACAACCTAAATGGGAAAAGAACTTGAGACAGAATCGATCCAACATGCATACCTGAATCACTCTGCTGTTCACCAGACACTAACACAACATTGCGAACCAACTCTACTCCAACATAAAGGAAGATTTTTTTTAATAAAAACACAAAAGATTCAGCAGGATCTGTTACCAGTGAAAGCTCTTTTCCTGGTTTACAGATAATTCCGTCTTGCTGTGTCTTCCCATGGTAGAGAGAGAGAAAGAGAGCTCTCTGGTATCCCTTCTTATAAGGACGCTAATCCTATCGAATGAGAGCCCAAGCCGAAGACTGCCCTTAACCTTAATTATTTCCTTATGAGCCCCATCTCCACATGGTCACATTGGGAGTTAAGGCTTTGATGTATCAATTTGAGAAGGTTGGAAAGGGAGAGACACAACTCAGACCATAACAGGGGTCACAGCTCCGTCAACACCTTGACTCTGGACCTCTAGCCTCCGGAACTATGAGACAATACATTTCTGTTGTTTCTAACTTCCTAGATCGCGGTACTTTGTTATAGCAGCCTTAGGAGACTACTACAACTTGTGAAATACTTACACCGGTGCCTGGCATATAAAAATTCATACATGTTATCGTTACAACTCAGGCACAATTCAATCCAGGTCCTCTGGGAATGTCATCAGGAATTTCTTTCTCTTCGTCTCTCGGCTTTGCTTTCTTCCACACTGGCTTCACCCTCACAAGCTCTCAGGCTGACTCACCCTCAGAGTAGCCCCTGGGAACTCCAGCCTCAGACACTACCAGTTTAGCAGCCCCAGCAAAAAGACACATCTCTTTCTCAGCATTTCCAGCAAAATTCCAGCGAAATGAATCCCACTGGTCGTAACGAGGTTACACACCCATCCCTGAACCAGTCACTGCAGCCAGGCGAACACAGCGCCTTGGCCGGACAAGCCCACTCTGCAGCTGTGACCGCCATTGCCTCCCCTTGGACCACACAGGCTGAGAATGGTTGGAAAAGGAAAAATCAGGCTGCTGTTTCCAGAAGGGGTACCAGAATGCTCCGGAGGCATGAACCGTAGATCGTCATTACATGGCATTGCAGCAAACTGACATTTATAAACGTCTCTGAAATTAAGTGTTAAATGTCAGTGGCTCAGTCATGCCTGACTCTTTGTGACCCCATGGACTGCAGCCCACCAGGCTCTTGTGACTGTGAGATTTTCAAGGCAAGGATACTGGAGTGTGTTGCCATTTCTTCTCCAGGGGATCTTCCCGACCCAGAGTTTGAACCCAGGTCTCCTGCACTGCAGGCAGATTCTTTACCAACTGAGCTACAAGGAAAGCCCAAACATCTCTGAAGTTTTCATTAAATTCATCATACTATCTTATTAAGAATTCTTGATTACAAATAACAGAAACCAGAATTAATCAATTGAAATAGAAAAAGAATTTTCTAGAGAGCCTCTGGTAGTTTTCAAAGCTTAAAAGAAAGCTGGAGAGTCAGTCTTGGGTGAAAATGAGCAATGTTAACACCAACCAAAGTCTTTCAGAACGTGGATTTCTTCACCCCTCATCTGGCTTCTATGCCAAGAGGTGGGACCCTTCCAGCCACCTAAACAAGCAGGGTGTTTGGGTGCTGAGCAGGCAAAGACAAACACTTACTGTCGTTTTCTACTTACTGACAGTGAGGAAGTGACCGTGAATCAGACAAGGCTTGAGTCTTCCAGAACCTGTGATCCAGGCGGGAAGAGATGTCTTAAAACCAGCCAACACTCACTCAAGTCGGAGGGCAGCACCAGACCCCTAGAATGAGTCGCACTCTGGCTGAAGGAACCAGCGGAAACGCCATGAGGAAGGTGGCAGCCAGCCAAGGAGAATGGTTTTGACAGAAGGAGGGCAGGAGCTGGGCAAAAGGAGAATTCTAGACGCCAAGAGCGTGCGCGGAGACGTGAACACCAGGCCAATAAACGAGGGAAGACTTCTCTGAATTCAAGGAATTTGTTTCCTCGGCAGCATCTCAGAGCCTCAAAGATTATCTTTAAAAAACAGCTGTTACCCAACAACTACTTAAGGCTTGAAGTAAGGAAAACATTCCCACGCCAACTCTGCACTCAAAATAGAAGCAGAAGAGACACAAAAATACCGAGGCCACCGTGGCCGCCTCGCTGAAGCTTCTTAGGGAACAAAAAAGCTCCGTGGGCTCCTGGAGGCCTCCCTCCTCCTCCTCGCGCCGTTATTCNAAACATTCCCACGCCAACTCTGCACTCAAAATAGAAGCAGAAGAGACACAAAAATACCGAGGCCACCGTGGCCGCCTCGCTGAAGCTTCTTAGGGAACAAAAAAGCTCCGTGGGCTCCTGGAGGCCTCCCTCCTCCTCCTCGCGCCATTATTCTTTCTCCTGCGCCTACTGCCAGGGTGCGGGGAGGAACCAAGGGCAAGCCGCCATCTGGAGCTGGGGCCGTCCTGTCCGCCTGCGCCCGCGCGAGCGCGCTCCTCCCGGGAACACGTGTTGTCTCGAGCACCATATGAGCACTTAACAGGGCGAGAGCTCTCCTGGGAGCTTCATGCCCGCTCTAGCCTCTCTGTCGACCCTATTTAATAGATGCTGCTTCGATACCCATTTTGCAGATGAACAGACTGAGGCAGAGAAAGGATAAGTTGTGGCCTCAAGGTCACTTAAGGTGTCCCTGCTTCTCCCGTTGCACAAAGAATGCTGACTGAAACCTCTCAGCGTCTGTTAGACTTTTGGAAGGCTGAGGGCATAGAGGGCCATGAGGGAGGGAAGGGGAAGAGCTGGAAGGTATTCAGCCTTGCAGGGTGCCAGGTTTCATGCTGAGCACTCGACAGAGTCAGGAAAAGAAAAGCGGACTTCAAACCTGTTCAGCAAACGTACAGCAGTGTGACGGGACTTAATGCCGCCGAAGTGTACATTTAAAAATGGTTACGTTCGATGCAGGATGCAGGATGCTTGGGGCTGGTGCACGGGGATGATCCAGAGAAACGATGTGAGGTGGGAGGTGGGAGGGGGATTCAGGACTGGGAGCTCATAGACACCTGTGGTGGATTCATGTCGATGAATGGCAAAACCAATACAGTATTGTAAAGTAGAATAAAGTAAAAATTCAAAAAAAAAAATTCAAAAAAAATAATAAAAAAATAAAAATCTAATTTTAAAAACAAATAAATAAATAAAAATAAAAATGGTTAAAACAGTAAATTTTGTACTACATATATAGTTGCCACAGTAGAAAAAATCTATCGATATTACAATGTGGCTTGTTGTTCATTGTTCAGTTGCTAAGTCATGTCCAACTCTTTGCAACCCCATGGGCTGCAGCAGGCCAGGCTTCCAGGTCCATCACCATCTCCTGGAGCTTGCTCAAACCCATGTCCATTGAGTCGGTGATGCCACCCAGCCATCTCACCCTCTGCGGCCCCCTTCTCCTCCTGCCCTCAATCTTTCCCAGCAGCAGGGTCTTTCCCAATGAGTCACTCTTCGCATCAGGTGGTGTGGCTGGCGCTTTGCAAACATTTGTCCATTAAGCCTCTCAGGAGCCTGAGAAAGTAGATGCTGTTTATTATTATCCCCAGTTGACAAATGAAAAATTAGAAGCTCCTGGAAGTTAAGTAATTCCCTCGGTTAGGGTCACCCAGCTAACACATGTTTTCAATTCCATTATCCTATGGAGAAGGCAGTGGCACCCACTCCAGGACTCTTGCCTGGAAAATCCCGTGGACGGAGGAGCCTGGTGGGCTGCAGTCCATGGGGTCGCTAAGAGTCAGACACGACTGAGCGACTTCACTTTCACTTTCATGCATTGGAGAAGGAAACAGCAACCCACTCCAGTGTTCTTGCCTGGAGAATCCCAGGGACGGGGGAGCCTGGTGGGAGGCTGTCTATGGGGTCGCACAGAGTCGGACACAACTGAAGTGACTTAGCAGCAGCAGCATCCTATGCTGCAGGTGGTACTTAGTGATAATTGTATTAATGCTATAAGTATTAATTAGCACTACTAATTGATAGTATTATTATTAGAAATAATGTCATTACTAATAGTACCTCTAAAGCACGGGCTTTAAAGGTAGCCAACATGATTTGAATCCCAGCTGTGTCATCTACTAGCTGTGTGGTCATAGACAAGTTATTTGACCTCTCTGTGCCTGTTTGCTCATTCATAAAAGAGGGACAGTAATAGTGTCTCTTTCATAGGGTTTTCAAGTGGACTGAAGTCAGATTACCAGTTAAAAGGGCTTATAGAAGCACCTAACAAATAATAGATGTCAAATAAAATACTTTTTCCTTTTAAATTTCCAAGAGGGAAAGTAAGCTGTGTCCCACTCTTGAGACCCTTTGAACGGTAGCCCATCAGGCTCCTCTGTGCATTGGATTCTCCAGATAAGAATACTGGAGTGGGCTGCCATGCCCTCCTCCAGTGGGTCTTTTTGACCCAGGGATCAAACCAGCATCTCTTACTTGCCTGAGGCCANCTCCAGTACTCTTGCCTGGAAAACTCATGGACAGAGGAGCCTGGTAGGCTACAGTCCATGGGGTCGCAAAGAGTCGGACACGACCGAGCGACTGAGCGACTTCACTTTCACTTATGCACAAGTTACTGTACAGAAAAGAGAATAGAAGAAAAAGAGAAAATGGCCTTTCATAGAACAAAAGTGATTAGCTTGAAATGTGACAAGAGACGTTCAGACTGGATCTCAAGAAGGACTTCCTAACCAGAGGGGATGAGATATCAAAAGGGTTAAAAAAGAAAGTTCATTACAGAATTCTTTCACAGGGTTTCCAAAATAATAAGAGGTCTAGACATTTCTAGTTACACTTTTGCTTGCTCCCGGAGAAATAAGTCCAACCACGTGGTTACAAGGTACCTGTCCAAACAAACCCAAATTAAAGGAACTTACCAGAAGAACACAGGGGTATCGTACAGAAGCCAAGGGCAGGAGCACCCGAGACACGGAGTCACTCAGGGGCCAACGCAAGTTCCTCCTCCTTGTCTCTCTCCCTCCCTCTTTTTCTTTCTTTCTTTCTTTCGCTTGCTTCTCTTTCTCTGTCACTTTTTCACTCTCTTTCTCAGTCATTCAATTTGTTTCTAATCTACTCTCCCTGCAAATAAACTTTCTCTTGCTCACACAGGCCCCATGATGACCCAAAATGGCTCGCTCAGCCCTCGTTTAGGCGTGGCTGGAGAAGCACCAGACCCCCAGCAAGCTAAACAATTCCCCCTGCAACCCAGTTCCAGAATTTCTGGAGATGGTCTGATCGAACCAGCTCATCCTCTGGGTTGTTTTTCCTGAGTCAGGTGTCCACCCATTGCCCAATCAGCAGGGACTGGGGTAGAAAGGTTACATAGTGAAAATATCTCTATTAGAGTCCATTTCTGCATGTGTGGGAAGCAGGCAGCAAACCAGAAGGACTATTCTCTAGTTAGATTGTGGGAATTGAGTGTGTCCTCCAAATATGTCTACTGCATGGTCCTTAGAGCCTCTTCCACCATGAAATTCTCTGCTTGGGGAGTTTTTGTCTTGTTTGAGGGTTTTTTGTTTTGTTTTGGGTGAGTCTGTTACAGGCCCTTGTGGCCTGTGCTCGGCATGGGTGAGGCTCCACCTGTGTACTTCTTTGCAAGTCCCACGCTGCACAAGGGGCTGGTGTCATCCCTCGATTAACAGCAGGGATTTTGTTTCAGATGACCGAAGCCAATAATCAGGAAACTATCTGAGGGGCAGAGCAGTTAGAATCAACCTCAGCTCATATGCAGGCTCTGTATTCAGAGAGAAACAGAGAGAACAAAATAACACCCTGCTGTCATCGGAGAATCAGAGGGGACAGAAGAGGAGAGCTATAAGCACGGGGAAGTTAGGCGAGACAAAGATGGAAGAGTTCCAGAAGATTCCGAGACACAGATACAACATGGTCATCTCACGTCGGAGTTTTCATGATGGCATGACTCTACCCAGCCCGCTGCCCTCCTTTCCAGAACAGGCGCAAGCGGGCAGAAAGAAGAGGTGAGAAGAGGCACTTGGCCCTGCGCCTGGGTCTCCGAAACTGGGCCCCGAGGTGGCGTTTCCTCCTCGGAGAAGTATGGGATGGGAGGGGTGTATTATCTCCAACCTAAGCCAGGAAGCCCAACCTCAGCAATTTCCTGGACACCTGCCCTCCGCTAATTAGTACTTTCACTCAGGGTCTCAGCTCAGCCCAAGCTAACCCTTTCCCTCCCCCCATGAGTTCTGGGGACTCCGGTTTCTCAAATCAATCACACCTGGCAAACACATATCTGGAGAATGGGCAGTGCTCTGCTCAGACCATGGACTTCAGTCCACCCACCCTGACTATAGAGACAGCTGTCTTTTTCTTTTTTTGTTCTTACCTTTTTTAACATTTATCTGGCTGCCTCGGGTCCTAGTGGAGCTTAGTTGCTCCAAAGCACGTGAGAACTTAGTTCCCCTACTAGGGCTCAAACTCATACCCCTCAAACTCAAACTCATAATTGCAAGGTGGATGCTTAACCACTGGACCCGGGAAGTTCCCAGAAAAAGCTTTCTAAAATGGAAAGGTCGTCTTGGTTCTCCCTGCTCCGGACCCTTCAGTGAATCCCCACTACCACAGGACATGTGTCTTTGGCCCAGCCTGTAATACTGCTCAACACAGCCCTGGATCCCCCTCCGCATTATCTCAACCTTGCTGCAGGAGACTCCGCCCACGCCGTGGCCTTCACTGGACTGCGGGCCATCCCCTAACTCGCAGGGTGCTGTTCCCTCTCTCACATGGCTACACGCTGTCCCTCCTCCCTGGCCCACACCGCTCCTCCTCGGTCACCTGCGGCTAGGCCCGTGCCTCTGCTGCGGTGCCATCTGCACCAGAAGGAAGTTATCTGGGTCAGTGCCCTCCCCTTCCGGTTGAACCACCAACTCCGTAAAGACAGGGACTGTGCGCTGCTCTGAGACGTTAACTCCAGGGCCCCGGGGGTGCCTCCGCATCAAGGAATGTTTGAAGAAGGAATATCAGGGATCGTGAGAGCAAGGGAGGGAGAGGGAGAACAACTGGAAAGGGAGAGGCCTCCTGCCCTTTAGTGACGCCCGCGACCCGCTTAGCCACGGGCCTGGGGAGTCGCAGGCCGCCGGTTATCGGGCAGAGCACAACGCCTTCCGTCTGTCACAGGCTTTAGGGCTTCCAAGGCCCTTTCCCAGATTCATCTGATCCTCAGACTCTCCCTGGGAAGTTACCAGCAGTGATCCCCATTTTACAAAGAGGGAAACGGTAGCTAGGGAAGGGGAAAGACTTGGAAGGCCAGCAATCGGTTTCGAGGCCCAGAGCCAAAGGGTTCCTTCTCTCCAGCGGGACTCCTCCGGGTCAGCAGAGAGCGGCCGTGCGAGGCTCCGGTGGTCCCTCCCGGCCAGGAGGCCCGGGAGGCCTGCAGGAGGTCTGCCTGCAAGCAGCCGCTCAGGGGCCCCGCGTCCCTGCTCACTGCCGTTTCTCCCCAGGCACAAAAACCGCTTTATTCCCCAACGGCCCGCAGGCTGACGCCATCCTGGCTTCCTTGTGGCCTCCGGCCGTGTCCTGCATCTGGGGAGGCAGGGAATAACTCTTCCTTTCTTTCTGGAGCTTGCTGCCATCCAGGTATTTATAGACGCTGCCGTCCCTGCTGAGACCGCTTTTCTCTCCCGTTTAAATTTAGCTGCCTTTGTCTTCTTCCCCCGACTTATCTCCCAAGCCCGCCTGGGTTTCCTCCGCTGCCTTTGTTCCTCCGGGTGTTTGCTCCACATCTTCTTTCATCTGCTGAGCCGAAGCAGTCTCGCCAAAGAGATTCTCTGAGGTCTGAATATGACTTCCTCCTCCGCGCAGATCTCTCCGCGGTCCGCGCTCTGACTACTTCCCACTTTCTCTCGCACAGACCTCCCCCTCAGCTTCTCTCCATCCTGCCCGTTTACGCAAAGAGAAAGTGGCCCCGGCTAACGTGCCAACAGGGCCAGAACCAGCAACCTCCCAATCGTGTCTCCAGGACTGACATATTTACACTATTAATACTATATATAAAATGGATAATCAATGAGAACCTACTGTACAGCACAAGGAACCCCACTCAGCACTCTGTGGTGACCTAAAGGGAAGGAAATCCAAAAAGAAGGGGCGCAAGTATGTGGGTGACTGATTCACTTTGCTGTACCCCAGAAACTCACTCAACATGGTAAAGCAGCGACACGCCAACCAAATTTAATTTTTAAAAAAAGAACTCCTGGTTTCAATGTCCCTATCTTGAGTCTCAACCCAGAATCACTCTCTCTTCTGCCTGGCAGGATATGTCATGGTTTGGCACATCCCTGTTCTTTCAGGCAGTGAACTGACCCTAAGACAATCCTACTTCAGTGCCGGAAAGAGCGACTGCCATTCAGAGAGGCAGGTGCACAGCTTTGCTTCCAAAAACAGTTCGTAAATAGAACATAGGTTGAGGCGAGGTTCCCAAGTCCAAGTCATACAGGGATCTGCAATTCCAGTGGTCCCAGGAGCCCAGCAAGAAGCGAAGTGAACTAAGCAAGTTGTGGCCGCAGACNATTTCCTGGACACCTGCCCTCCGCTAATTAGTACTTTCACTCAGGGTCTCAGCTCAGCCCAAGCTAACCCTTTCCCTCCCCCCATGAGTTCTGGGGACTCCGGTTTCTCAAATCAATCACACCTGGCAAACACATATCTGGAGAATGGGCAGTGCTCTGCTCAGACCATGGACTTCAGTCCACCCACCCTGACTATAGAGACAGCTGTCTTTTTCTTTTTTTGTTCTTACCTTTTTTAACATTTATCTGGCTGCCTCGGGTCCTAGTGGAGCTTAGTTGCTCCAAAGCACGTGAGAACTTAGTTCCCCTACTAGGGCTCAAACTCATACCCCTCAAACTCAAACTCATAATTGCAAGGTGGATGCTTAACCACTGGACCCGGGAAGTTCCCAGAAAAAGCTTTCTAAAATGGAAAGGTCGTCTTGGTTCTCCCTGCTCCGGACCCTTCAGTGAATCCCCACTACCACAGGACATGTGACTTTGGCCCAGCCTGTAATACTGCTCAACACAGCCCTGGATCCCCCTCCGCATTATCTCAACCTTGCTGCAGGAGACTCCGCCCACGCCGTGGCCTTCACTGGACTGCGGGCCATCCCCTAACTCGCAGGGTGCTGTTCCCTCTCTCACATGGCTACACGCTGTCCCTCCTCCCTGGCCCACACCGCTCCTCCTCGGTCACCTGCGGCTAGGCCCGTGCCTCTGCTGCGGTGCCATCTGCACCAGAAGGAAGTTATCTGGGTCAGTGCCCTCCCCTTCCGGTTGAACCACCAACTCCGTAAAGACAGGGACTGTGCGCTGCTCTGAGACGTTAACTCCAGGGCCCCGGGGGTGCCTCCGCATCAAGGAATGTTTGAAGAAGGAATATCAGGGATCGTGAGAGCAAGGGAGGGAGAGGGAGAACAACTGGAAAGGGAGAGGCCTCCTGCCCTTTAGTGACGCCCGCGACCCGCTTAGCCACGGGCCTGGGGAGTCGCAGGCCGCCGGTTATCGGGCAGAGCACAACGCCTTCCGTCTGTCACAGGCTTTAGGGCTTCCAAGGCCCTTTCCCAGATTCATCTGATCCTCAGACTCTCCCTGGGAAGTTACCAGCAGTGATCCCCATTTTACAAAGAGGGAAACGGTAGCTAGGGAAGGGGAAAGACTTGGAAGGCCAGCAATCGGTTTCGAGGCCCAGAGCCAAAGGGTTCCTTCTCTCCAGCGGGACTCCTCCGGGTCAGCAGAGAGCGGCCGTGCGAGGCTCCGGTGGTCCCTCCCGGCCAGGAGGCCCGGGAGGCCTGCAGGAGGTCTGCCTGCAAGCAGCCGCTCAGGGGCCCCGCGTCCCTGCTCACTGCCGTTTCTCCCCAGGCACAAAAACCGCTTTATTCCCCAACGGCCCGCAGGCTGACGCCATCCTGGCTTCCTTGTGGCCTCCGGCCGTGTCCTGCATCTGGGGAGGCAGGGAATAACTCCTCCTTTCTTTCTGGAGCTTGCTGCCATCCAGGTATTTATAGACGCTGCCGTCCCTGCTGAGACCGCTTTTCTCTCCCGTTTAAATTTAGCTGCCTTTGTCTTCTTCCCCCGACTTATCTCCCAAGCCCGCCTGGGTTTCCTCCGCTGCCTTTGTTCCTCCGGGTGTTTGCTCCACATCTTCTTTCATCTGCTGAGCCGAAGCAGTCTCGCCAAAGAGATTCTCTGAGGTCTGAATATGACTTCCTCCTCCGCGCAGATCTCTCCGCGGTCCGCGCTCTGACTACTTCCCACTTTCTCTCGCACAGACCTCCCCCTCAGCTTCTCTCCATCCTGCCCGTTTACGCAAAGAGAAAGTGGCCCCGGCTAACGTGCCAACAGGGCCAGAACCAGCAACCTCCCAATCGTGTCTCCAGGACTGACATATTTACACTATTAATACTATATATAAAATGGATAATCAATGAGAACCTACTGTACAGCACAAGGAACCCCACTCAGCACTCTGTGGTGACCTAAAGGGAAGGAAATCCAAAAAGAAGGGGCGCAAGTATGTGGGTGACTGATTCACTTTGCTGTACCCCAGAAACTCACTCAACATGGTAAAGCAGCGACACGCCAACCAAATTTAATTTTTAAAAAAAGAACTCTTGGTTTCAATGTCCCTATCTTGAGTCTCAACCCAGAATCACTCTCTCTTCTGCCTGGCAGGATATGTCATGGTTTGGCACATCCCTGTTCTTTCAGGCAGTGAACTGACCCTAAGACAATCCTACTTCAGTGCCAGAAAGAGCGACTGCCGTTCAGAGAGGCAGGTGCACAGCTTTGCTTCCAAAAACAGTTCGTAAATAGAACATAGGTTGAGGCGAGGTTCCCAAGTCCAAGTCATACAGGGATCTGCAATTCCAGTGGTCCCAGGAGCCCAGCAAGAAGCGAAGTGAACTAAGCAAGTTGTGGCCGCAGACAGTAGGGACCTACAGCAGATACACTGTGTCTTAAGAAGTTTCAGACTGCATCACCCAGGTCGTCTGATTTTTCCAGAGAAGTCAAAAATCAAGGATTTTAAATAATGGCAATGAATTTGAAATTTGAAAAGCACTTTGCATGTAGGACATGCAGCGCTGTTGTGACCTCTGAACCCCACCCACGCCTTCACACATCATCCACAAGCCCGGCTCCTCACCTCCTCCCCAGCCACGGCGCACAGACCAGATGGCCCTTCCAGGCCCAGTTAGCAGCTCCCAAGGTCCCCCGCAGTTGGATTCTGAACTGATAACAGCAGAGCTCTGCCTCTAATTGAGGTTCCCCTTCCCTCTCTTCTCTCTGCTCACGCTGGGTGACAGTGATGTTCATTTTCAAAATCGTCCCAGAAGGTCTTCTATGGTGCATCAATCTGGATAAGCTAGGTTATGCTGCAACATTAAACATTAAACAGCATTAAAAATCCCCATAACTTATAAAGGTAATTTATCCTCTCAGGTAAATCACACTAGTAGCAATCTTCATCCAACCCAATGCCAGACATCTATCAGTTCAGCTTCTCTATCACTATAAGGTGTCACTGGGTCCATTACTCCTGGTTCCCTGAAGGTAATTTTGAACTAAAAATATAGTCATCTTTCCCTGAAAAGAACTACAATTCTCTTTACTGATTTTTCAAGTTAGAAACTAAATCTTGCTCAAGACATTAAAAAAAAAAATGTTACATGAAGAAAATATTTATATACTTGCTTAGAATTAAAATATAATATCTAGATTCATATAAGATTTTTTTTCCTTTTTTGAAGCCCTCAAATAAACTATGGATTTGAGTATTTTCTTTTTAGCAACTTTATTAGAATGTAATTTGTAGACCATAAACTGCATGTATGTAAAGCATATGACTTGATAACCTTTATACCTATATATATTCCTTTGTGGGTTTCCCTGGTGGCTCAGACAGTAAAATATCTGCCTGCAATGCAGGAGAGCTGGGTCAGGAAGATCCCCTGGAGGAGGGCATGGCAATCCACTCCAGTATTCTTGCCT
The DNA here is from genome assembly GCA_006410875.1 of Neotragus pygmaeus. Classification (NCBI taxonomy): domain Eukaryota; kingdom Metazoa; phylum Chordata; class Mammalia; order Artiodactyla; family Bovidae; genus Neotragus; species Neotragus pygmaeus. The sequence continues at coordinate 59,548 of SJYV01026862.1, read as the reverse complement.
GGAAGATCTCATAGACAGAGGAACCTGGTAGGTTCAGTCCATGGGGTCACACGACTGAAGCGACTTAGCATAGCCTAGCACACATACTCCTTTGGAATCACACACAATAATTACTAATGAATGTATTCATCTCCCCCCCTTCCTGCAGCTTAAAATCACAAAGGTTCCATGCTCATCTGTGCTGCAGATCCCGTGAGTCGTCTGGGGCCTCTCCTCCAAGCCACTCCCACACCCAGACTGGCAGAGCAGCCGTCCCTGTGCTCCATCATCTGAAACACTGCCATCATNTCTGATGCCCTCTTGCAACACCTACCATCTTACTTGGGTTTGTCTTACCTTGGGCATGGGGTATCTTTTCATGGCTGCTCCAGCAAAGCACAGCCACTGCTCCTTACCTTAGACGAGGGGTATCTCCTTACTGAGGGGTATATCCCTTAGACTTGTCTAAACTTGCAGATCCAGGAGTCAGGGTGTTGGGAAGAAGGAGAATTTGAAGAGGAGAGTCCAACACTCTCCCTTAATCAAAGAGCACACATTTTCAAGAGACTGCTGCATTGCTCGCCATTTTTACTGACATATCGATTTGATTTCAGCATATGAATGGACTGGCTCATACAGCTTCTATTAAGATTACCAGGATATGAAACCATAGAGACTGAGTTTGACTTGGATGGTACTGAGGTCTTGTATTAATTTGTAGTGTCAGCTCTATCAAACAATTAATTTACCAACCCCTCAAATCAAAAATAGCCAACTCTTTAATTACAAAGATAAACAGGATTAAATATTTTAGTTGAAATCAATCAACATTAAAACATAGGATAAATTTCTTCATTTATGTTAACAACTATCAATCCCTTAGGAAAGCTATCTTTAAAATAACTTACTCACATATCTAGATAACTGTGCAAGAATTTGAGAGATAACTAGATGGTCACTTTTTCAGCCATCAATTATTCAAAAGTTTTACTGTGTCTGCTACTATATAGATGCAAATAATAAAAAATGCTAGTGAAAATATAAAGAACATTTCCTAAAGGAACTTATTTTCCAGTTTTAATTCAAGATTTAGGTAACGTAAATAAGCAAAACAATAAATTAGCTGGTGAGGCAAAGACAGACAAATCAGGGCAAAAGAACAGACATTGTGTCCTAATAACTTCACATATTTTGTAATTCAAATCGTAATCTTGAATTACAACTGGAAAATAAGTTCCTTTAGGAAATGTTGTTTATTTTTTCACTAGCATTCTTTATTATTAGCATCTACATATTAGCAGACACACACTAGGGTCTTTTAACTGTTACCTATACTTTAATTGTTTTTTCTGTGAATTTCTTTTCATTTTCCTTAAGGTAATAAAGAGTTTGATTCCATTTTTATTGTTTGACTGCTGATAGCTCTCAAGCATCACCACTGTACCTTTCTCTTCTGCAGCATATTTGAGAAAGATTATAAGCTTCAATGTTCTCTCCTTTGGTTCCTGCAAAATGTTCAAATCATGAAAATTCTGCCTATTTGCATGGATGCTTTTTGCCCCAGCTAACTTCCATAAAACTCCAAACTAATCATACGTTCTCAGAGAAAGCTATTTTTGAACCTGTTTGAGATCCTACTTGTTCTAGCCTGAAAGCTTCATTACATAAGTAATATATTTCTTCCTACATGCCTATCCCCTTGGTATGTCAACAGGCTCAACATTTGAACAAAATTTTAATATGGGTTAGAGGGTTTTTCCCACCATCCACAACATATGATCTCAATTGCAAAAGAATTATGTTATGTGATTTAAATATAAGCTCATTTTGATTCCTANTAACCCTACATCTGTGCAGAGGATGCAGGCCGGGAGGAGTCACACACGGCGGTCAAAACCACCCCGATTCCTAGCTAGCTTCCAAGCCCAGGCTGGAACTGATGGCTCAGACTCAAACTTCCGGTCCTGTGCTCGCTTGCTAGACGACCTTGGGCAAGTCCTTGAACCATCTGTGCCTGTGTCCTTGTCTGTACAATGGGGAATTACTAGTGCCAACCTCAAAGGTTTGATATTAGAACTGAATATGTGAGTGCTGGTAACGTAACAAGGAAAAGGGGGCTGGGTACCCCTGGCAGGCATCAGAGCAAGCGTGTGCTCTCGGGCCTTGATTGAGACTGGTCTCGTTTTTCCTTGAAAGGAGGTTTGATCTACATAAAAGCAGAAGGCAGAGGGAAGAAGGCTCTGTGCCCTCAAGGTAGGTCCCCTCGAGCACAAGTCCATCTCATCTCTGCCTCATCACCAATGAACACCTCATAAATCCATGCTCAGATATCCCCACCCGGTGCTCTGTGAACGTCTGTCTGAAGTCACATTTCCCTAGGTGTCCCACAGAGAACAAATCCCAAAGATGGACTCAAGAGGAAAAAAAAATTTTTAAATGTCTGTCATCTACTGCATAAGGAAAGCTCCCTCTTAGAGATGAGCGAAGCACAAAGCAAAAACAAAAATCTGCTTTGCTTTATGCTTTTCTGAGAAAACTCAGAAAACCCTGAGTTTTCTGGGTTCAGTTCCGCCCATGATAGCTTTATTTTGCATGCTGCACACTTTGGGAAATACTGTGTGGAGGCAATTGCTGTTTCTTATTGATCCACACATGCACAGAAGTGCGGATTATGCTTGGAGTGTAACAGGCGGGAGAGGAGTCGACGCGTTGGACTGAATTTCTTATGTAATCTTGGGAGAAATATTTCCTCCCTCGGCTTCAGTCTTGCCATTTTTTTAATGAGGGAATCAGACCAGAGAACGGCTGAGGTCCTTTCTGTCCTCAGTTATGAGCCGAGAGCTCATTAGAGGTTTTTCTCCTTGCTCTCTGCCTAGTCATTGTTGAGCCTCGTTACTGCCTTCAAGGTGAGAGCAAAAGCAAGACCGTCAGCCCCCACAAGCAGGAAGCTAACAGGAAAGGATCAGAGCTGACATCTACCATCAGCCAGGCCCCGTGCGGAGGGCTTTACAGGGACCCTGGCGTCCAGCAGCCACAAGCTAAACAGAGGAGCACCTTTACTAAAGCCACTCCCCTTGACTAGAGAGGTGGGGGCACAAGCAGCCTAAGCTGGCAGAGATGGGAAATTGAACCCAGGTCACGTGACACCGAGTCCCAGACTCTTACTTATTAGGTGACACTTCTTCCTGGGTCACATGCGATCCAGGAGACCCGCGGGTTCAGTGCAGGCACTCAGCTTCCTGTTAAGGGAGGACTAAAAGCTTTAAGCTTTGCTTCATTTCTTCAGATTAATTCAACACATTCGTCCATCCCTAGATTCTGGTCACCAAGAGTCGTACACGACTGAGCGACTGAACTGAACTGAGGTTCTGCCATTCTTTCGACCTCAGCTTTCAGGGAGAAAATGCAGGGAATGGCACTTGCCACGAACTTATTTTTATCAATTACCGTTAGAATGGCTTCCCTGGTGGCTCTGCAGTAAAGAATCCACCTGCAATGCAGGAGACTCAGATTGGATCTCTGGGTCGGGAAGATCCTCTGGAGGAGGACGTGGCACCCCAATCCAGTACTCTCACCTGGAAAATCCCATGGGCAGAGAAGCCTGGCAGGCTGCAGTCCATGGGGTCACAAAGAGTTGGACACAATTGAGCGACAAAACCTCCTCCTCCACCTCCAGCACCTTTATAGTAATTAGAACAAAAATCATCCACAGTATATCCAGGAAGCAATTTCATATCCATTATTGAGTGGGATTTTTCATGCCAGCTTTCTGAGGAACACAGAGAAAATCAATATCACCACATTAATTTTACAAGCAAGGAAAGGGAGGTTCCAGGAGGTGAAGCAGTTTGCCTAAGACTCCAGGCCAACAAGTAAACTGTGGATCGTGGATTTGAACCTGGCCTTTGGGTTTCAGAGGTTAATACAATCCCGGGCACGTAGCTCCCAAAGTCAACCCCGAGTTGCGGATGGGGAGGAGACCGTCGGGGAGGACGTGGGTATGAACTAAGAGGGACACTGACGAGGAGACCCTGAGCTGGAAGAAAACCGGCAGTGACAGCCAGAGGGAAAAGAGCGTCTCCCCTCTTCCTTGGTGTCTTGCTGGGGCGCATTCAGGGTTTAAATGCCCTTCATGAACCTCCGCTTATTCTGCTTCCTTCTCTCTAACCTTCTGTCTCTCAAGTCACTATCCATTCGTCATCTTAGCCACTTCCCAAATCACAGACCTGGGACCATTTTTTTTTTCCATTTTGCTTTTATTTTAATAAACGTGCAAACATAAACACACACCCATGTCATAAAAATAATCATTTTCCTTTCCTTTTGACAAATATGTCAATTAAGATGCCTCTCTCTGGTACAGTTTTTAAAAACCTCAAGAACGAACTAACTTTAAATAGTCTTTAAAAGACCTTCTAAAACATGATTTGGAGAAGGAAATGACAGCCCATTCCAGGATTCTTGCCTGGAGAGTCCCATGGACAGAGGAGCCTGGCGGGCTCCAGTCCACGGGGTCACAAAGAGTTGGACACAACTGAGTGACTAAACGACAAAACACGATTGAATGAACTACATCTAAGCTCCTAAAGAAGACCCGCCCTGTTTCAGACAAACGTCTGAAAAAGCACCGTCTAATTTTCAAGCATCACAATAAGCTATTAAAAGAGCGTATGGTGAAGTATTAGAGCTACCCATGGATCTCCATGCTACTGAATCAGCACCTAGAATGGGCACGGTGTCTGTGGCTGTGCATTTACAAAGCTATTTTCTGACTGGGGGCTTCTACTTCTTTTAAAATTAATTTTTATTGGAGTATAGTTGCTTTGCAATATCATGTTAGTTTCTACTGTGCAGCAAAATGAATCAGCCATCCATGTACACATACATATATCCCCTCCCTTTGGGGCTTCCTTCCCATCAAGACCTGGGACCATTTATGTTTCACCCACAAACATTCCCTGGGCACCTCCACTGTGCCTGGTCACTGTGACTGGGCATTAAGGAGATATGTACAAATCACTGAACTCCGGGGAAGGTGCTGACTTCAGGCTCAGGAAAGACCTGAAGAGGTGGTGTGTCTGATCTGAGTCTGGTGGGTATATAGGAGCCCTACAGAAGGATGAAGCCTGGACAAAGAGTCTTCTGGACCGAGCAAACACGTGCGATGACTTGGACTGAGATGTGATGCGCAGAAGGGAAGTGTCAAGAGCTGAGGCCCAAAAGGAGGGACAGCTAGATCTGGATGCGCCTTTAAGTTCAGCTGAAGACATTGGCCTTGACCTTTCAGACTGTGAGGGAGTTATGACTGTGCACAGCTACCCCTTTTGCCAGGGACGGTTTTGAACCTATTCCTGTTGGCTTGTTCTCATAGGAAGTCCTCTAGAGAACTCAGGGGTGAATCCAGAAATTCTTGTCGCAATTAGAAAAGAATATGAAGATCAAAGCAGAGAGAAAACAATCACTCCCTTTGATCGAAAAGGTAAGTGTAGCTTAAGGTGCACCGTGCCCTGGGGTCAGGATGCGAACAGGAGCGGGCAGAGGTCTCCACATCTTGCTTGCCTGCAGCCCCGAGGGCTGATTGAGGCAGGTCCTCCGGATAGACCTGTCCCCTCGCCTAGCACGACTTCTGTGCGCAGAAGCAACGTGAGTGCTCGTCTCCCGAGTAAGTGATGAAAGGCGCAGTGAGTGATGGTGTAGGCCATCCCAGGACGTGACTGACGCCTTGACCTCGCCACCCTCTTCCGCCCTGGAGGAGAGGCTGAGCTGAGTGCTATTCACAGACCCGACTCCGGGAGGCAGTGGTGGCCTGTGGTCCACCCACGCCCGCTGACCAGGGAGCTGGGGACAAAGGAGGGACGTGGATCCAGATACACAAATGAGGGAGGAAGTGGAAGGAAGTTTCAACAACAAATTTGCTGCAATTTGCTCTTAATATAAGAGACGCTCCTCCAGAAAATGCCCCTGGCCCGTCAACCCAGTCCTCTGAACCTGGGGACAAGACAGCACGAGCAGACGTCCTGGGAGCGCTCTCTGTCCCTGCTGCTTCCCGGGGCCTGCACTTGTACCACTGACCCCTGGCCCGAAGCTGCTCCCCCAGTTTGCTTTCCCTGCCTCTTTCTTTGCAGGGTGCTCAGGCCGTCTTTCTTTCCCCGTGCAGGCATCTTGTCTGGGCCTGTGTCCACACTGCTCTCTTCAAAAGGAGCAGCCTTTTTCAAAAGACCCCACCTCCATTTCTGATTTAATTCTAATGTCATCAATACCATGAAGCCTCCCCTGACCACCACCACCCCAAGCCAGAAATCACCCATTGTTTTCTCTCTCTCTCTCATTCTCTGCAGTAAGAGAACACTCTCTGCTCCTCCCTGCCACCTGCCACTATCTGCCCGATGTGGCATTTGTATTGATCATCTGTATTGATCGTGTGGGCAGAAACGCTATCCTCATGTTTCTGTGAAGCATCTTGAGTATGAACCCTGCTCACAGTCACCTCACAGGATAAAGGAGGGTAAATCTGACCAGAGGACTGTCCAGGGATATTCCTGCTTGTCAGGTAAGCTTTGGTTCTCTAATCTACAGAAGGCTTAAGATAGAGGGCTAGATCAACTGGGAACTGATTAGCTAAATTATGGTGTATCTATGCTGCAGAAAAGGACAAAGCTTTTAAAATGAATGAGAAAGTCTGTATGTACTAGCATGGAAAGGCGTTCAAGATGTTATGTTTAAAAACAAAAGCGAAAATAAAAGGCAAACCACAGGATAACTGAAAGCCTTCATTCATTTAGCAGAGAAAACAACATTTTGTACAAACATATAACCTTACATGCATAGAACAGCTATGGAGGAGTATTCAAGAAATACTAACAGTAAACAAAGCAGAGGAAAAGAACTAGGGTGATAAAGAAGAAATGCCTTTTCTTCGCAATTTAAATCCTAGGATATTTTTACTTTTGCAATTCATTCATTCATTCAGTAAACACTTGTTTAAGGCACCGTTCTAGGCACTGGAGCCCCTGGAGATTATAAAAGGACCTTTAGGAAGGTCCCCGGTCGTCCAGTGGTTAGGACTCTGCGCTTCCACTGCAAGAGTCACAGGTTCAATCCCTGGTCAGGGAACTGAAATCCTTCATGCTCCACGGTATGGCAAAAATAATAATAATAACAAAGAAACTTTAACCTTTCTATTCGTTTCATCATTCAACTAGCTTAATTTCAAAGTGGGGTGAGATTTTCCACCTTGTCCCACATGCTGAAAGCAATGATAAATGTGGGCAAAATACATGAGTGAAATATCCTCAGGCGTTATATACGACAGGCAGCACAGGCCTCTCTTCCCTGAGAGGGGAGCCCAGCTCTACTTTCAGATGACACACACCTCTGTGCTTTGGTGCAGGGGGTGGGGTCCCAAAATAGCGAAACTCTCACCATGCTAGGAATTGCTTCTGGGCAGCTGAAGCAATTAGAATGTGTAGGGTCATACAGCTATGCTGGGGGAGTAGCCCAGACATCGTGTGGAGACACCTGGAGGGCTCTTGGTGGCGGACTGGGCTGTGTGTGCACAGGGCAAGACTCTACAAGGCTGAGCAAAGATTGATGACAAGCTCAGAGCTAATGGGAAGAAACCTGCTGAAACCTCAGGCATTCAGTGAAGATCCAAACAAAGCCTTGGAAATAAGGATCCTGCCTTAGAGTGAAGCTCGCAGATGACACATTGCTGTTGCTGTTCAGTCGCTCAGTCGTGTCTGACTCTTCACGACTTCATGGACTACACCACACCAGGCTCCTCTGTCCTCCACGATCTTCCACTGTTTGCTCAGAATCATGTCCAGCGAGTCAGTGACGCCATCGAACCATCTCATGCTCTGCTGCCCCCTCTCCTTTCACCTCCAATCTTTCCCAGCATTAAGGTCTTTTCCAGTGAGTTGGTTCTTCATATCAGGTGGCCAAATATTGGAGCTTCAGCTTAGCAACAATCCTTCCAATGAATATTCAGGGCTAATTTCCTTTAGGATAACATAGACCCACCATATAAAAGAATAAAATCAAGACTGGCAGGACCAAAGAAATTTACTAGTAGCTCAACTAACTTTTAGAACAAAAATCAACATCCATAAGAGAGAACATGACAAACTCAATATAATGTATCATCCAAAATAGTCAGTATACCATAAAAACTTACAAGCAGGATGGGGGAGCAATCTATTCAAACAGATCTTAAAATGATGCAGACGCTGAAATTAGCAGACAAGCAGACAAGCACTTAAAGCAGCGGTTATAAATATGTCCAAAGACTTAAAGGAAAAGATGGTCACAGTGAGTGGATTGCTAGGAATCACAGTGGAAGAATTTAAAAGAAAAACGTTAAAAATAGAAACTATAGGAAAGAAATGTACAGTTCGGTACCTGGAAACGTAAAGCTCACTGGAAGAGAGCAAAGAAGAAAAACTGCTAGGGACAGAACCCAAGTGCCCTGGGAGATGATGTGAAGCAGACATGTACCTATAGGTTTCCCAGCTGGTGCTAGTGTTAAGGAATCTGCCTGTCAACTCAGGAGACAGGGGTTTGATCCCTGGGTCAGGAAGATTGCCTGAAGTAGGAACTGGCATCCCACTCCAGTACTCTTGCCTGGAGAATTCCACGGACAGAGGAGCCTGGTGGGCTACAGTCCATGGGGTCGCAAGAGCTGGACACGACTGAGTGAGTGAGCAGACACTTACATATAATTGAAGTCCCAGAAGGAGGAGAGAAAATCGACAGGAAAAGGTTTGAAGACATAGTCACCAGTATTTCCCGAGTTCAGTGTCTTCAATTAATTTCTGTTGTTGCTGCTGCTGCTGCATCACTAAGTCGTGTCCAACTCTTTGGCAGCTCCAGGGACTGCAGCTGGCCAGGCTCCTCTGTCGGTGGAACTTCCCAGGCGAGAGCACTGCGGTGGATTGCCATTTCCTTCTCCAAGGGATCTTCTCAATCCAGGAATCGAACCCGTGTCTCCTGCACTGGCTGGCAGATTCTTTACCATCTAAGCCACCAGGAAGCCCCTGAAACTAGCTTATGGATCCAAATGATGCAACGATCCCCAAACAGGACCAATACAAAGAGGACCATAGCCAGACCAACGGTTGAACTGCTAAAAATCAAAGATAAGAAGAAAATCTTAAACAGAGCCAAAGGAAAAATGAGGGAAAATACGAATATCCGTTGACTGCTCATAGTAAATCAGAGAGGCAAGACGACAAGGGACCGACGACTTCAAAATACAGAAAGAAAGTGAGTCTCCCTAAACGGCAGGTTCAGGAACATATCCTTCAAAACTTAGAGTGGAAGAGAGCTATTTTTAGGCGAACATAATGTGAGAGAATTCACTGACAGCAGGCTTGCACTATGACAAATGCTGCAGGAGGCTCTTGTTCTTCAGGCTGAAGAAAAATGACACCAGACAGAAATCTGGGTCTACGAGGGCAGGATAATTACATTTTATGGTGTGGTAAATTACATACGTGTATTTAATGTATATATCCATACTAGCACAGAAGATGGGTTGGGGTAAGTGGTATTTTACCATAGTAAGATTCTTACATTTTACATGAACCAATGCAATGTTACTTTAAGGTAGACTTGATATATTTAGGATACTTGTATTGCCTAGAGTGATGCAAAAAATACATAGAGCTATATTTAAAAACCCAACAGAGAAATTAAAATGAACGGCTAAAACAAACAACAACAGAAAACAAAGAAAGCAGGCAAAAGCAAAGAGAGGGAAAATACACCGGTGGGACAAATAGAAAGCAAATACCAAGACGGTAAATTCAAAACCAGCCAAATCATTCGTTACTCTAAATGTAAATGGACTAAATCTTCTGATTAGTCAGGAGGTGGGATTTGGGTCTGGCAGATTAAGGAGGTTAGCAAATCATCTCCCCACAAAAGCAAGTATAACACAAGAAACCAAATCATCTAAAAAACTATTTCTGGGCACCAGAAACAGCCAAAGCCACAGAATGAATGCATCAAAAACTTTTCAACTCAATTTTAAAGATCGGAAGTCCGTGGTGTTCCTGCTTGGGGTAATGTTCATCCTCCTCCACAACCCAGGGGCTTTGCTACCAGAGCCGGCAGGCTTGGCTTGCAGTAGGAAGTCCAAACCCCTGCCCACCAGCAATGTCAGTAAAACCAGCCGTCTTGGGGGCACATGAATGGGAAAGTCCAGTGGTTCTACTGCCCAGAGGTTGTAGTCCTGGTTGGCGCAAAGCACCAGAGCTGAGAACTGACCAGAAATTTAACAAAGGGATTCAGGAAACAAAACAGCCCTAAAGAGGGACGGTAAGCCCTCCACGTATCCCTGGCTGACCAGGAGCTGGAGGGCGCATGCAGAAAAGACTCGGGATGGCCTAACCGAGAGCAAAGAGCCAGGGGAGGCTTGGAACCCACCTGACCTTTGGCAAGCTTCCCAGCAGAAGAGGGTGGGAGCCTTACTGGCTTGAGGGGCTCAGTAGACCAAATAATGCCCCCAGTCCCACAAAGATGTCCACGTCCTAATCCTGAAAGCTGTGACTGGTACCTCACAGAGCAAAAGGGACTTTGCCAATGTGGTTAAATGTAAGGAACTTGGCATGGAGAAAGTACATTGAATTATCTGGGTCAGTTTTATCTACTCACATGACTCCTTAAAAGGAGAGGACGTTTTCCAGCTGGGTCAGAGAGATGACCCACGATTAGGAGCTGACTCTCCGCGCTGGTTATGAAATGGAGGAAGTAGGCTTCCAGGAAAATCCCCTGGATGGAGGAGCCTGGCAGGCTACAGCCCGTGGGGTTGCGAAGAGTCAGACACGGCTGAGCGACTTCACTCACTCACAGGCCATGAGCCAAAAGGTGCCATTGCCTCCAGAAACTGAAAAAGACAGGAAATGGATTCTTCTTCCCCGGAATCTCCAGAAAGAAATGCAAGCTTGCCAACACTGTGATTTTAGCCATACTAGAAAACCAGCTGAGAGGCTTGCCCAGGTGTCTAGAGGATAAGACTCTAGGCTCCAATGCAGGGGCCCCGAGCTCAATCACTGGTTGAAGGACTCAGACCCCGCGTGCTGCAACTACGGAGCACACACAATTTCTAGAGCCTGCGTGCCCTAGAGAAGTCCACTTCCCACAAGGAAAGCGCAACCAAAATTAGCAACTTTTTAAAAAGGAAAACCAGTTGAGCAAAACTGGTGCCAAGACAGGGGCTTGACCACTAAGCTGTGAAGAACCAGGAGCACAGACACTAGAAGTACAGTGAAAACCAAGACAAAGTCCCGAATCTAGTAGGGTTTACTTCTAGTGGAATTGGACACAAGTAGGTTGTGGCTCAACTGTTAGAGAATCCGCCTGCAATGCCGGAGACCCTGGTTTGATTCCTGGGTCGGGAAGATCCCCTGGAGAAGGCAGAGGCTACCCACTCCAGTATTTTGGGCTTCCCTTGTGGCTCAACTGGTAAAGAATCCACCTGCAATGCGGGAGGCCTGGGTTTGATCCCTGGGTTGGGAAGATCCCCTGGAGAAGGGAAAGGCTATCCACTCCAGTATTCTGGCCTGGAGATTTCCATGGACTTGTATAGTCCATGGGGTTTCAAAGAGTCGGACACAACCGAGCGACTTTCACTTTGAGTTTTCAGAGCAAGAATAATAACAGTAATCAGATCATGATAAGAACAATGCATAGATGTAAAGTATCACTTTGAGTTTTCAGAGCAAAAATGATAGCAGTAATCAGATCATGATAAGAACAATGCATAGATGTAAAGTACGGCAATGTAGTAGAACGATGAGGTGTGGAATCTGGACTAAGGAAGTGATGTTTAAACTAAAGCTGAATTACGAGAAGAGACAACCATGAGGAGACCGCAGAGAACAGTAGCGTAGGGAGAAGTGACAGTGCAAAGGCCCTGGGGCAGAAAGCTTGGTTTACTGGAGAAAGGCCCCTACGGCTGGAGCCGGCGTGGGCCCGGGAGAGCAGCGGTGTGTGACTAGAGAAAGAGGACGCAGCGCTCCGGAAACCGGAGTAAGAAGTCTACATCCCTGAGACAGGAGACACTGCAGGACCCCAGGTCAGCTCGGGATAGACTCTGATGTACATTTCCGAAGCGCGCTCTCATCTCAGAGAGGAGATCAGAGCACAGGCTGGCAGGCACAGGGGCAAGGCGATGACCTGGGGGGCACGGCCACCATCCAGGAAAGCAGGGCAGCGGTGCTTCAGATAGGCTGNCTCCTCCTGCCTTCAATCTTTCCCAGCATCAGGGTCTTTTCTAATGAGTTGGCTCTTCATATCAGGTAGCCCAAGTATTGGAGCTTCAGCCTTAACATCAGTTCTTCTAATGAATATTCTGGATTGACTGCCTTTAGGATTGACTGGGTTGATCTCCTTGTAGTCAAAGGGACTCTCAAGAGTCTTCTACAATACCACAGTTCAAAATAATCAATTCTTCAGCATTCAGCCTTCTTTATGGTCCAACTTTCACATCCATACATGACTACTTGAAAAACCATAGCTTTGAGTATATGGACTTTGTCAGCAAAATAGTCTCTGCTTTTTAATATGATGTCTAGGTTTGTCATAGCGTTTCTTCCAAGGAGCAAGTGTATTTTAATTTCATGGCTATAGTCACAATCTGCAGTGATTTGGGAGCCCCCCANAAACCATAGCTTTGAGTATATGGACTTTGTCAGCAAAATAGTCTCTGCTTTTTAATATGATGTCTAGGTTTGTCATAGCGTTTCTTCCAAGGAGCAAGTGTATTTTAATTTCATGGCTATAGTCACAATCTGCAGTGATTTGGGAGCCCCCCAAAAAATAAAGTCTGTCACTGTTTCCCTTGTTTCCCCATCTATTTGCCATGAAGTGATGGGACCAGATGCCATGATCTTCGTTTTTCGAATGTTGACTTTTAAACCAGCTTCTTCACTCTCCTCTTTCACCTTCATCAAGAGGCTCTCAAGTTCCTCTTTGCTTTTTGCCATAAGGATGGTGTCATCTGTATATCTGAGGTTATTGATATTTCTCCTGGCAATCTTGATTCCAGCTTATGCATCATCTAGCCCAGCATTTTGTATGATGTACTCTACATATAAGTTAAATAACCAGGTGAAAGTAAAGTCACTCAGTTGTGTCTGACTCTTGGCAACCCCATGGACTGTAGCCTACCAGGCTTCTCTGTCCATGGGATTTTCCAAGCAAGAATACTAGAGTGGGTTGCCATTTCCTTCTCCAGGGGATCTTCCCAACCCAGNGTGGAATCTGGACTAAGGAAGTGATGTTTAAACTAAAGCTGAATTACGAGAAGAGACAACCATGAGGAGACCGCAGAGAACAGTAGCGTAGGGAGAAGTGACAGTGCAAAGGCCCTGGGGCAGAAAGCTTGGTTTACTGGAGAAAGGCCCCTACGGCTGGAGCCGGCGTGGGCCCGGGAGAGCAGCGGTGTGTGACTAGAGAAAGAGGACGCAGCGCTCCGGAAACCGGAGTAAGAAGTCTACATCCCTGAGACAGGAGACACTGCAGGACCCCAGGTCAGCTCGGGATAGACTCTGATGTACATTTCCGAAGCGCGCTCTCATCTCAGAGAGGAGATCAGAGCACAGGCTGGCAGGCACAGGGGCAAGGCGATGACCTGGGGGGCACGGCCACCATCCAGGAAAGCAGGGCAGCGGTGCTTCAGATAGGCTGGCGGCCAGTGAGGTGGGACCGGTGGACACATTTGGGACAGGTTTTGGAAGGAGAGCTGATCTGGTGGTAGATTGGGTTTAGGCTGGGGGAAGAGACAGAGGAATCCAGGATGAGACTCCTGGGTTTGGAGACTGGGTCTGAGTGGATGACGGTGCTGTCTGCCAAAGAGTGGGGGCAGGAAGAGCTGCTCCGGGTATGGAGACGAGGAGGGGCATGGAACCAGGGCTCCCCTGTCTTAGCTCCATGAGAGTCTAGAAATTTATCAAACTTCTTAAACTATGTGCCAAGTCTAGTCAACGATATGAAGATCACTGAGCCAGAGTTCCTGTATTCCAGGAATTCACAAGTCTAGTAGGGGAGAAGAAGAATTCAAGAAAAACCATAAGTACTTTTTCAAAAAGAAAATGTGAAAGTGAGAGAGGGGATCCAACAGGTTGGCAGGACACAGACGTCCAGGAAGACGGGGGACTCCACTGAGTCCGGGGGCTGTGAACTCAAATTCTAAGTGTGGATGGACTTGAACAAGCATCACTGGTGTGTGGGTAGATTCTAGGCAGGGAGGAAAAGTTTTCAGTGAGGTTCTCTAGAAATATTGGAGGAAGGCTGAGCAGATGAGGGTGATGAAGATTTAGTGTGTGTTAGGCAAGAGGGATGGAGGATCCTGGAAAAGTAGGTTAAAATCAAATTGTGAGAGATTTCAAGGGCAGGCTGGAGCTGCTGGTTTTTTCCTGTGGCCGAGAGTGGAGGTCAGAGATACAGAGGACTGGTCAGCAGACGTGGTCCACTTGAGCTGTGCGTTAAGGTCACCATGGTAACAGTGTTTGAAAGATGGTGATGGATGGTAGAGAGAGGGGCAGGGAGGGACAGACCCGGCAGGAAGCACGTTCCGAGATTACCCTCCAGTCCAGGTGAGGGGTCAGGCCAAGCCGAAGGAAAGCTTCAGGAATGAAAAGGAAGGGAGGGATGAGCCATGACAGAGACTGACAGTCGGCTCTGGCGATCGATGAGATGTGGGAAAAGAAGTCCAAGATAACTCTGAGATTGAGCATGAGCAGCTGGGAGAATCGCGGTGCCGTGAACCAAGATAACGAGTAGGGAAGAGAAACAGGGGGCGGCAGGGAGAAACAGGGAGCCGGGGAGATGATGGGCTTCATTCGGGTTGAGTTACACGTGTCACTGTGACTTCAAGGTCCAGGGAGAAAAGACGGGACAGCGTGAGGATGTTGGTGCCTCTCCGCCAGGGACGGGTCTGGGGAGCTTGTTGTGTATCAGGAGCTGAGCTAAATCCTTCATACAATTCTCTCATTTCCTCTCTCGTGACAGCCCAGGGAGGCGCCTACTATTATTATTCCCACTTTATAGATGAGGAAGTTAAAAGTTCAAGGGAGTTCAGCCACTAGCTCAAAGTAACTTATGAACGAAATGGTGAAGTCAAGACTTGACTCCATGCACTTGAGTGCCACACTGCAGGCTAAGTCTAGGGGTCCAAGGGGGTCCAGGCCCCCCCCGACCGTTGACTCTGCTCAAATGCCCATGGAGATTTAGGGTTCAGTGGACCTTAGAGACCTCATTCTCCCAACTCACAGATAAAGGCGACTGAAGCACAGAGAGAAACCCATGCACCCGAGGTCACCATGAGGTTCCAGCCACTCTCTGCTTGCTGGGGCCTCCTCGCCTCTCCAGCCTCACCATGTCACTCTCCCTCCTCAGCCAAGCGCATCCCACCCCAGCACCAGGCACTTGCTGTCCGCTCTGCCCAGCTCTGCCCTTGCCAGCGCCTCACGGCCCCTTCCTTCTTGCTGGAGAGCCCAGCTGCCCGTCCCCTGGTCACAAGCACCTGCTCTGCCCCGCTGACTGGATGGAAGCCCTGCTGTCCACTCCCTGTCGCGGTCCATGATCCCATTTTCTCGCGGCGGTTATGGTTCTCTCCAAGCATCTCATTTATCTATACATTCGATGGCTAATACCCCGTCCGCATGCATCTGCCAGAAGATACAGCCGTCTTGACCCTATGCCCAGNAGGATTTGAAATAGCTCAACTGGGATTCCATCACCTCCACTAGCTTTGTTCATAGTGATGCTTTCTAAGGGCCATTTGCCTTTGCATTCCAAAATGTCTGGTTCTAGGTGAGTATCACACCACTATGGTTTTCTGAGTCATGAAAATCTTTGTTGTATAGTTCTTCTGTGTAATCTTGCCACCTCTTCTTTATATCTTCTGTTTCTGTTCGGTCCGTACCATTTCTGTCCTTTATTGAGCCCATCTTTGCACGAAATGCTCCCTTGGTATCTCTAATTTTCTTGCAGAGATCTCTGGTCTTTCTCATTCTATTGTTTTCCACTTTGTCTTTGCTTTGATCACTGAGAAAGGCTTTCTTATCTCTCCTTGCTATACTTTGGAACTGTGCATTCAAAAGGGTATATCTTCTCTTTTCTCCTTTCCTTTTAGCTTCTCTTCTTTTCTCAGCTATTTGTAAGACCTCCTCAGACAACCCTCTTGCCTTTTTGCATTTCTTTTTCTTGGATATGGTCTTGATCACTGCCTCCTGTACAATGTGTACTTATAGTTTCTTAAATGAAACTTCACTTCTTCAAAGGCAAGATATTTGCAATCTGATATTTTGCAACTTTTTAACAGTCCTGTCTGTGAGGCAACTTGCCAATATCTCATAATATAATATATATTAAAAGGAATATAAAGGGGAACACATATTATTTTTTGCTTCTCTGGAATGCTGAGAGAGATGCTGGGTTCAAGAGAATACAAATCATCACAAACACCCTTTCCCAGAAATTCAAGACATCAATCACAGCAAATGGAACAAAAATGAAAACAGCTATAGAGCAAGTAAAGAAAAACATGATGGAGTTGAAAGCATAATGCTTTTATTAATTGAAAAGAATGACCTACTAAGATATGAAAAATTAACCATAAATATTCTGGTGGTTATTATTATTATTAAAGATTTCAAATATTGTCCAAACATGAACAAAGAATGAAGGGTCACTTAGATAATTCAAATAAAAATATTGCATTTTGCCTAAAATTTTCTGCAAAAATTTTTCCTTTGTACCTTGACTATGGAGATCGTTATATCATAGCCAAGTAAGGAATTTAATTTTNGTCCAAACATGAACAAAGAATGAAGGGTCACTTAGATAATTCAAATAAAAATATTGCATTTTGCCTAAAATTTTCTGCAAAAATTTTTCCTTTGTACCTTGACTATGGAGATCGTTATATCATAGCCAAGTAAGGAATTTAATTTTCAAGTGAAATTAAAAATCTCTTACAACGTCAAAGTAATTCAAGGTTTTGTACAGACATATGGACATATTGAATTCAAAACTGATAATTAAGACTGAAGGGCCTTGAAAAGTCATAATAAACCTCGTATTATGCTTTCAAAATTAGTTCAAGAGTGGACACATTTCTGCTTTTTAAAACTTGTGAGATCTTTATTCTAAGGAACTGAAACTAAACTAGTGACATTTACTAACTCTTCAAAACACCCAAGAAACTGTTTTCTTTAATCTTTAAAAAAAAAACTCTTCAGCAAGAAATTTTGAACAAAAGCCAAAATATTTTTTTAAACTCATAAAGAAAATAATTCTGGCAGGAGTGCAAAGAGCTGCAAGGTTCCTGCCAAGATGCAACTGTAGCTGCTTTTTTCTTTTAAAGTCAGTGGGCATGATGGATGAAAAATTAATATCAGGTGTACATTTCTGCTGTTTAATTTATCTTCCTTTAATTTCTGTACTGCATAAAACAAATTGATTTAAAATGTTCTACCTATTACTGAACTTCAAAATATTAGTTCTTTGCAAATCCCCTCCCAATGCCTATTCCCTAACCCCCAATTCTGGTCTCACTTACTCAAATGTTTCACTAGGTATCACCACTTGGATGTCTAATAGGAAACTCAAACCTAGCATACTCAAAAGTAAATTTGTTGTCAAGTCACCTTCCTACCAAAACCCTACCTCCCCTTTGCCAAGTGGAAGCATCTTCTACTACCACGGGGAAGCTGAGAGACAAGCACTCATCTCTGAACTCCTTCCTTTTTCTTATCTTCTACTTCCAGTCATTTTTTATGTCTCACTGGTCATACCTAAAGTCAAGTGCCACTTATTTTGTGCCTACTAAATCTCTATGATCTAGCCCAGTGTACATGATAGACACTTAAATATTTTAAAACAAACTTGCCTGTACAACTGCTTTTACTACTACGTACTGCTAAGTGAACTGATGATTTTACCTACCTACATTGCAAGTTGTATTGACAGCTGCACTGTATAGAGAAGTCATTAGATCTTGGAAGAGAAAAGGTATCATATCGTTCCTCTCAAGATAAATACATGGCACTATTCTCGTCAGGGTTAACTATTTAACAGTGATTAAGTTCTAAATGAAGACAGTGTCATAGCCATTCACAACTGTGGTGCTTTTTCTTTCAGTCATCAGCTTGTTTCTCTGACATGCAAACCTTCTATGGCATTGAACACACATATACTCATACACATGTGTGCACACTCACACATATATATATATTAATCACAAGTTCTATGCAAAGTATTTAATTCTTAATAATATAAAGACATATATATATATGGCACATTCTGTTCCCTAATTTATAATCTAGTTCTGGTGATGACAGAGAAGGCAATGGCAACCCACTCCAGTACTCTTGCCTGGAAAATCCCATGGACAGAGGAGCCTGGTGGGCTGCAGTCCATGGGGTCGCGAAAAGTCGGACACGACTGAGCGACTTCACTTTCACTTTTCTCTTTCATGCATTGGAGAAGGAAATGGCAACCCACTCCAGTGTCCTTGCCTGGAGAATCCCAGGGACAGGGGAGCCTGGTGGGCTGCCATCTATGAGGTCGCACAGAGTTGGACACGACTGAAGCGACTTAGCAGCAGCAGTATGGTGATGAAAAACTAACACAGATGTACAAATGTCTTGTGTACATTTTTCAAATGATTCTCACAACTGACATAGGCTGGAATAATTTGCCCAAAATAAAATAACTATATGAGTAAGTTCTGATATTATCCATACTCTTGTCTCTCAGTCTCACTGTCTTTTGATAATACAAAAATCTGAAATACTGTGACCATATGTACAGATTCCCCAGGACAATTTCATAATCAGATATTTTTCTCTACTTATTATCTTCATAAGCCACGAAGACCTATCAGAAACATCAGATTTTGACAAAGAAACAACTTATCCAAAATACTTTTTCCTTCACATCTTAAATTGTCTTCAAATGTTTAATAATCAAATGTCCATATATTCTTTGGAAGTAGCCTTGCATTTGGAAGACAAGCAAGAGCATAATAATGACATATCAGTGAGTCAAAAAGGGAAGGGGACAAGACCTCATAGAAGGATATTATCGAGGACAGTTTTTCTTATAAAGATAATCTTGATCTAGATTTTAAAATATAGGAAAGGTTTTTGTTTTCTTATCCACTGTAGGTAAAGAGCAAATTAACCAAGATGGTGTTGGTCAGGCTTTGTCACCCCACAGCCTCTCCCTCTCACCCCACGTTTAGTAAATAAACGGTTATGTAACAGATCATTTACAGCACTGCGCATGTGCTTCATGATGTACCCGCTTGGCCAAGGGCCACTTTTGCTCTGTAAATCTATATAAAGTCCACCTGAAAAGCCCTTGCAGCTGTGCCATGGCCGTGTCCACTGGGTCAACTTCAAGGGAATACAGCATGTCTGTAGCTGGTACGTCTGCTGTGCCAGCCAAGAGAAAATAAACATGTCTGCAGTTCCTACAACTCCTTGAGTTTTCTTCCAGCTTCCCTGCTCATGCCTTGCCTATCCTGTGTTCAGCGCACAGTTGAGATACAGTAAGATATCCATGAACTGAGGTTAAGAGTAGTAGCTACATTATTGGTTCATTTAAAGATTACTTGAGTTAATACTTAACTTTCTAGAACAGAGGCTAGCTTACAAAATGAGAGGTTATAGAGTGTGGTTATCTTAACTACTAAGCTAAAGCTTATAAGTGAGTTTTTAAATTTCTTTAATGAATAATGTGTACTACCTATGATAGATACTCAATAGATATTTGTTGAAATTTATATCACTGATAAATTTTGAGGCAGAGAGTAAAAGTAAATCAGTTAAATTTTCTAAAGATCAATTTTAATATTTATTCACTAGGTTTCAGATAATAATGATGAGCCTGTATGTGAGACAACAAAAGAGACACAGATGTATAGAACAGACTTTTGGCCTCTGAGGGAGAGGGAGAGGGTGGGATGATTTGGGAGAATGGCATTGAAGCATGTATACTATCATGTAAGAAACAAGGCACCGGTTTATGTTCGATGCAGGATGCAGGATGCTTGGGGCTGGTGCAGGGGGATGATCCAGAGAGACGTTGTGGGGTGGGAAGTGGGAGGGGGATTCAGGATTGGGAGCTCGTGTACACCTGTGGTGGATTCATGTCGATGTATGGCAAAGCCAATAGAGTATTGTAAAGTAAAATAAAGTAAAAAAAAAAATAAAATAAGTGAAGGAAAAATAAAGATTCTGAGACAAACAAACAAACAAAAAATAGTAAATGCATAGGTAAAGTTTCCTCTTAATAGCAGGGATCAAAGGGATATCCATTAAGATTGCTCTGAATCTTGAGCCTAACTAGACTCAAAGCTTCTGAAGTTTGAAAATTTGCCTCTACTTCAGTTTGCAGCTGTGGCTTGTATACTGCCTTTCACATATTAGGTACCCAGTCAGAATTTGCTGATTGATAAGACTTGGGTATGACACAAGAAATCATTACTTAAATTTAGAAAGAATAAAATTATTTCCAGAAGTTATAGATCCTTTACTTTCATATTTCAGTTTTTAAATAATCCACATCTTTGTTCAGTAAGTTCATATAAATGGAGTGATATCCACTTTTGCCTTACAATTTAATCTTTGATGTAAATTTGAATAAAAAGGGATAAAGTTCTCTGTATAGCCCATGACCATGTTATCCCTATCAATCTGAAACCTTGATGCTATGAATGCATCAGGGTGCAGAAGCTGGGGAGTTTCACCAATATCTCTTCTGGTCGCAGAACACTGAAAAGGAGCCTGAAGAACAGTGTTCATCAACCAAAGTATTTAGGATTAAATATTATGACTATATTTTCTTGCAGAACAATTCAGCAAAAGAAACTTAAGTCACTGCCTGTGCAAGAAACCAAAAGTTCAACACATGACATTTAAGGTCCTGTAATTTGACATTTTTCTCCCCACTTATTAAATGCTCCCATGAGTGCAGGCCTTGGTCATATTAAATGCCTCAGAGTTCTCTGAATTTGACACATACTTTCCTACTGTATGCTTTTAGTATTGTTGCCTCCTCCTGCTTGCTTGGATCTGTGAGTCAAAAGACCAGTGATTTACTTTAGTAATAGCTCATTATGTTTATTCAACATATATTAAATTGAATATTTTCAATGTATAAGATATCATGTCAGGTAATATGGGACACTGAAAAAGGAACAATGCAATCTTATATTGAGCCATTTCTAACCATAAAATTTACTCACTGAATATGTCTTTGATTTACAAATAGTTATGCTGCTGCTATGAAATGTATAAATTTGATAGATACTTCATAAATATATATGGAAATAATGAATAATTAAAAATTACCACCCAGCTACCTTTATATGATTATTTTATTTTATACTCTTCAAAGAAAATGAAACAAACTTCTTGGTCTTTGAATAGCATTCAATAAAAAAAAAAAAACAAGTCTCTTAAATCACACAAACATTCAATGACATCCTCTCACATGTGTTTCAAAAAATGAATACTTATTGAATTGTTCTAGTTGAAGCACATTTTTTAAAAAGTGATTCTCTTATGCTGTTTCTAGAAATAAGCGCCTAAAATATCTGAGTGAAAATCAGTCATAAGTTNGACATCCTCTCACATGTGTTTCAAAAAATGAATACTTATTGAATTGTTCTAGTTGAAGCACATTTTTTAAAAAGTGATTCTCTTATGCTGTTTCTAGAAATAAGCGCCTAAAATATCTGAGTGAAAATCAGTCATAAGTTTAAGTACTGAAACAATGACAGGAGTTAGTAACTTTTCCTTGTTTTTTAAATGTCAGTGGTTACTTGTTGCCATTTCAGAAGTCTGTGGATTCTGTGTGGTATCTCTCTTAACCTGAACAGCACCCAGTAGGATCTACAAGATCATCAGCTTCATTCTACAATCATGGATGCGTCAACTGTGGGAGAACAGCATGAAATTCTATGTACCTGTATTGGTGAGGTAGAATAAAGGTCTGTTCTTTTATACACAGGATATACAGTTAAATCTGTGCAGCACAGAGCAGTCTCTCACATCATGGGCCTTTGCAGCTGCTTTGGATAGAAGGGCTTAAAGTGGAGGCTTAACAGCAGAGTGGCAGCAGCAATAAAGCCTTGCTGTTAGACGTGGGCATTTCCACAGAAGAATGAAGCCTTTGGTTCAGGAACTCTTTAAGACTCCCAGTGTAAATTGAGTGAGGGTTTCAACCTGGCACCTTTTCTTCACAGATCTTGTCCTTTTGTGCATGTGTGGGAAGGAAAAAGGCAAAGAAGTTGAAACTTTTATCTTCCTGGCAGGGGAAATTTTTTCTGCTGTCAAAGACTTATTAAATACTACTTTGGATTTTTAGATATGATTCACAGGGAAAGTATAACAGAGTAGGTTTCTTTGTTGTAGTACAGCTATCTCAGATCATTTTGAACTACAGTTAGGCAACAAGAGAAGTTATTTCATTATAGTCTTACAAGAGGGTCTCATTTTAAAGTAGGAAACCTTCCAGGTAGGTGTCAAAGCAATATATCAAAATGCCTGTTCACTACAATGTAGCAAAGTAAATCAGATATACACAGAAAGGATATTCAATTCTCACCCAGACAAACGCTGCAACTAAGTATAGTGTAGACATAATTTTAAGAGATAGGTTATTAAGTGTTGCATATATTTTGATTTTTAGAGTGCACTGGCCTAATGAATTCAGAAACCATTTGCATATTCTCTGACTGGTGGAAATATTCCAATCTTCACTTAATTCATTTACTATAATAGTTTTTGAAATTTAGTATGCCTACAAATTACCTGGGAAGCTCGGTAAAAATGGAAATACATAAGCTGTTCCCTCAGAGACTCTAATTATTCTTGAGAATTGTCAGAAATCTATTGTATTAACAAGCACACCAAATACTGTTAATGTACGTGGCTCCTAGACCATACTTTGGAAAACACTGACAGTATTTTGAAAAATATGTTACTCATTGAATGTACAAAATATCATTTATGATTTAGAGCAAGAACAGCTAAACATCTTAAAATTTAAATGGTAGAAAGTAAAGGACTTAAGTCTGGAACAGAATTCAAATTTAACTCTGTTTTTAGTTGTGTGTCTTTGGGTGATCCTCAGAACTTGGTCTGTTTCTCAAAATCTCACAGAAATTTGGCAAGATATGGCAGAAAGTGAAGAGGAACTAAAAGGCCTCTTGATGAAAGTGAAAGAGGAAAGTGAAAAAGTTGGCNCAGCAAAGCCAGTACAACAGGGCCCAGCACTTACACACCAACAGAAATGAACGAACACAGCAAATCCCACCGGCCGTCTATTTCACACGTGGCGGTATGCACGTTTCCATGCTACTGTGTCAATTCGTGGCACCCTCCTTCCCCACTGTGCCCTCAAGCCTGTCCTGAATGTCTGCACGTGTAACACAGCGAGCTCAAACCATGGCGCTGTGACAACCTAGAGGGGGGAGGTGGGGAGGGAGGTGCAAGAGGGAGGGCACTCGTGTATTCCTGTGGCTGACTCATGTTGATGTCTGCAGAAACTGACACAACATTATAAAGCAATTATCCTCTAGTCTAATTTTTTTTAATAAATAAATAAAACGCGCCCCCCTAGGATTACCGGGGGCCAAGGATGGTTCGTGACAAATGGCTCGACTCGTTTTGGAAGCTCTGCGTTATTCGTCACCACTGTAGCCACGTGGAGACACCTGTCCATGTAGTTTAGTCACGCAGTAGCTCAGTCGTGTCTGACTCTTGGGGACCCCACGGCTCCTCTGTCCATGGGGGATTTCCCAGGCAAGAACACTGGAGTGGTTGCCACGTCCTTCTCCAAGGGAATCTTCCTGATCCAGGGATCAAACTCGTATCTCCTGCTTGGCGGGTGGATTCTTCACCACCGAGTCACCAAGGATCCTGGAGGCACCTGTATTAACCCCTATAACTAACCCGTGTGCGCCGGTGTATGTCCTAGCAATCCTCTGTGACTGCTGCCAAGCTCCAGGGAACGGAGACCCAGAGAGGTGGACTGCCTTGCCCAAGGTCACAAAGCCTGCCCCCAGCTGACCTGCAGGGAGCCGCCACACGCAGCTCCCACGCAGCAAAGCAGCGCTCAGGGCCGGCGGAGGGACCTCCCACCATTGGGGCCCCACCATCGTCCACCGTGCCTTTAAATTCCAAAGCCAAAAGAAGCCTGTGACCCCCTTGCCCTCGCCGGGGACCTCCGCCTGGCTCCCAGGACAAAAGGAGAAGGCAGGAGCTGAGTCTCCACTAAAGCAGAGAGGGCCCCGCCTTCTCCCACCGGGGCCTCAGGAAATGACTTCAGCTGGCCCACTTGGCCAGTCCTCCGGTGTGAATCATTTTCTCACACCCAAGGACACCTCGTCCCCACCTCCTGAGCCCCGCTCTTCCTGGCTGTGATTAAGGGTGTCACCGGGCGGGGCTGTGGAAAGTGACGCCCAGAGCCCTTCACACCCTGCTGCGGGAGGCGGCGGGGGCGGCGAGCTCCGCGGAGAGCCGGCGCGCCCCGGTGGGAACAGCAGCCCGGAAAGGTGTGTCTGCAGCGCACCGTGAAGCCGCAGCAGGCGGCGGGCGCAGCTGACCACGCTTCCCGGGCCAGTCTCGGGCTGCTGGAGAGAAGGGTCCTTAGGGACCACCCGCTGCCTCCAGACACCTCACCTTTTGGATGGGGAAACTCAGGCCAGCAGGGGGATGGGTCTCGCCCGGAATCACTCAGCTTGCAGCCACTGGGATGAGAAACTGGCTTTCTGCCTTCAGTTTCCCCCAGGAATATGGAGGGTGCCCAGATTCCCCCTCCCCATCCTCACCTACATTTAGGAGAGCAGTTCTTAACTCTGGTGACTTGTCCTCCCAGGGGACATGTAGCAACGTCAGGAG
The DNA here is from genome assembly GCA_006410875.1 of Neotragus pygmaeus. Taxonomy (NCBI): domain Eukaryota; kingdom Metazoa; phylum Chordata; class Mammalia; order Artiodactyla; family Bovidae; genus Neotragus; species Neotragus pygmaeus. The sequence goes on along the minus strand of SJYV01026862.1, from coordinate 34,646 downwards.
ACATTTTTGGTTGTCTCCACTTGAGAAGAAGGGTGATTAGAAGGCAAGGGTGCAGCCAAACTACTCTAACAGCTAAGACAGCCTCCCACAGCAGAACTTGTCGGCTGCAAGATGTCCACCATACCAACGTTGAGAAACCTGATTCGTCTTTGGTTTAAGCACTCCACAGGGGCTAGTGACTACCAGGTATAACAAACGCCCTTTATAAAAGTCCAATGCCTCCGCTCCAGGAAGTCAGCCCTGGTTTCTCAGGCCGGGAATCACCTCTCCCCCTCTGAACTCCTGCAGCACTTTACCGACACCGCTTTTGACGCATAGAAGAGTCCGCCTTGATTCAGAGCTGGCAGGCAGTATGATCTGATGGAAAGTTTGTGGGCTCTGGTGTCTAAAGCTCTGAGTTCATATCCTGCCTACTCTCCTTCCTAGCTGTGCAGCTTAGAACAAGTCACCTAACTACTCTAAGCCTCAGTTTCTTCATCTGTAGAATGGGAGAGGAGTGGGAATAGTAGCTGTCTAATGGGGGAATTGCGAACAATTACTGACTCCATGTGAAGCATTGACACAAGCCCCAGCATGTGGCTAGTGGGCAGTGAAAGTCAGTGATCATAATTATCACACAAGAATTAATCTTCCCCTCCATCTAAACCAGGGTCTCTGTCAAGGAAAGACCCTATAAATAATAAGAACTTACTGTATAGCACAGAGAATTGCATTCACTATCTTTTAATAAACTATAATGGAAAATACTTTTTAAAAAGAATATAGATGTATACATTTATATGTATAACAGAATCACTTTGCTGCATACTTGAAACTAACACAATGTTATAAATCAACCCTATATCAATAAATAAAGGGAAAAGCCATAAAGATTCTTTTTTTTTTTTAAGAAAAGACTCTATACCCCCACCCCGCTGTGACTTTTACCTAACACATGACTCTGTAAATTACAGTATTTTTTTTTTTGGCTGCACCACCTGTCTTGCAAGATCTCAGTTCCCTGACCAGGAACTGAACCCAGGCCCCAGCAGTGAAAGCGCCAAGTCCCAACCATTGGAGCAGAAATTCCCATAAATTGCAGCATTAGAAAAAATTCTGAAAACCCTGTCACCTGCTTTACTTCTAGAGAAAGGCAAAGGGAGAAGGAATATTCACTGGAGTTTGAGGGGCAGCTATATTGGAAGCAACAGAAGCAACATTTTACGCTCTAAGATTACTCTGATCCATAAGGGAATGCTGAAATTTCCTTGTTTGGAGATTTAAGAGTTTAATTTTCCCCTGAAGCAAGGCCATCCACTTTGGCTGGGATAAAAGAATAAAGAACAGCAAACTCAGTAGCACCAGATGGGGTTCAACACAGAAAATAGGGTCAGGTTTCTCCTTTCAAATGCCAAATTTTACATTAAAATATAAATCACAGCATTATTTAAAAGAATAGCTCCAGCAATGATACTGAAGCACCCTGGATCTTAGCCGTTGCCCATGACAGGTGATGTCCCTCAAGTCCAACCTTGCTCAGCGCCTGTAAGAAGCTTGATTCACTATCTCATGCAGACACACACACACACACACACACGAAGGACACATCCTGGTACAACGCCCGCCCTGTCTGATGACCAGGACACCAGCACCCTCTGAGCATTCTGAGATGAGGAAGGAAAACCTGCAGCAAGCTTCTCGGCCTCTTCTCAACTATTGACAATTTGGGCTCAGTAACTCTAAGACTGGGGGAGGGGACTCTCCTGTGTGATGGAGGCCAGTGTCCCGACCTTGCGGCATCAGGGACTGGCCTCCTGGAAGACAGTGTTCCCACGGATGGGTGGCAAGACAGGGAGCAGGAGAGGGATGGTCTTGGGATGATTCAAGTGTGTTACGTCCATTGTGCACTTTACATCTACTTCTGTTACATGGTGACACGTAGTGAAATAATCACCCAACTCTCCATAAGCAGAATCAGTGGGAGCCCTGAGCCTGTTTTCCTGCAACTAGGCGGTCTCATCTGGAGCTGATGGGAGACCCATGGGGAACGGCTGTAAATACAGATGAAGCTTCGAGGATTCGCTTGCCAGGTACTCACCTCCTGCTGTGCGGCCTGGTTCCTAACAGACCAGAACCAGGGCTTGGCAACCGCTGATGGGGGATATTTAGCAGCAGCCTTGGCCTTGGGCTTCCCTTCTGGCTCCGCTGGTAAAGAATCCGTCTGCAATGGGAGAGACCTGGGTTTGATCCCTGGGTTGGGAAGATCCCTTGGAGAAGGTAAAGGCCACCCACTCCAGTATTCTGGCCTGGATAACTCCATGGTGTACGTCCACAGACTCGGAAAGTCAGACACGACTGAGCAACTTTCACTTGGCCTCTACTCACTCAATGCCCTTTGCACCACGGCCTCCCCTCTGTTGTAACAATAACAACAAAAATTTCTCCAGACACTGTGAAAGGTTTCCCAGTGAGCAAAATCCCCCCCATTTGAGAATCACTGCTCCAGGCCATACATACTCAGTGGGGGCCATACATATCACCCCCCAGGAGCAAAAGGTGGTTCTCAAGGGATAAAAAAAATCTTATCCTTTTCAGGTATAAAACACAGATAAACACACAGTGTTGTAGCCACGCGTTCCGGGAAACACACTCACTCAGAACAATGCAGACAGTGGAATACAGTCTATTACACCGGCGGGCCAAAGATAGTCTCTTGTTCCCCAAGGACCTTTTTGTGAAAACCTTATATACCCTAAGTATACGTGCCCAAATCCACCTCCCCAAACTCCCTGAAACTAGTCTGAACAAAAGAAGAGAAACATACAATCAAAGTCAACCCGTGATTCATATGCCTTAAGCCTAGGGAGTTAACACTGGACAATTATCAATAGGCCTTGGTCATACCCCAATAAGCCTAATAGAATGTTCAGGTCTATTCAGCCACACAGATAATTAGGGTATTCTCTTAGGCAATGGACAGTCTAGGTATGAGCCCTGGGGCTCTTCCTTCTGGGGGCCTGGTTTTCCGGTTGGTGTGTCGTTTCCATAGTTACTGGGCATATAGCTCACAGTCCACAGTCCGGCTGGAGATGGAGTCCTGCTTTCAAGATGGAGTCACTTCTGTTTCCTCCTTGATTTGTACACAAACAGCTCTGCGTAACATTTGTGGTGATAAAATTCATGGAAGGAGGGGATTAGGATGAAAAATGTCCAAAAGTATTCCTGAGAGAGCAGTAACAGAAAAAGATCGAGAAACACTGATCTAGGCAATCCCTCCGTTATAGAAAGTTATTTAGCTGAACCACCCGTGTGTGGTTAAATGCCTAACAGTAGTGATACCAGCTGTGTGCTCGGCCCCGTGAGTCCATCTTCTCGAGGAAGCCACACTCTGAGCCCCAGAGTCTGTGCTTTGGCGTCTACAATTCACAGGACAAAGCTCTGAAGCCTAGAAACGTCCTCTGAGAGGGTCTGGGAAGCACAGACTCTAGGAAACCCCAAGAGAAGACAGGGCCAAGACTCAAAGGCAGGCCTGTCCAACCCCAAAGAGCTCGATGGTTCCACAGCCCCTGGTTCACCAGTGCCCGGCCAGGCCTTAGGACCACAGTGAAGTCTTCAGCATTTTGAAAACACTGGACTGGCTGATAATCAGAACTGACTGCTCTGACCCAGTCACCTGCACTCACTAGCGCACTCCTGTTCAGTCACTCAGTCGTGTCCGACTCTTTGCGACCCCTTGGACTGCAGCACGCCAGGCTTGCCTGTCTTCCACTATCTCCCTGAGTTTGCTCAAACTCATGTCCATTGAGTCAATGATGCCATTCAGCCATCTCAGCCTCTGTCGTCCCCTTCTCCTCTTGCCCCCAATCCCTCCCAGCATCAGGGTCTTTGCCAATGAGTCAGCTCTTCGCATCAGGTGGCCAAAGTATTGGAGTTTCAGCTTCAACATCAGTCCCTCCAATGAACACCCAGGACTGGTCTCCTTTAGGATGGACTGGTTGGATCTCTTGCAGTCCAAGGGACTCTCAAGAGTCTTCTCCAACACCACAGCTCAAAAGCATCAATTCTTCGGTGCCCAGTGCTCCTCCGAGCAACCCTGGAGGGAGATTCTGTTATGGAGAGGCCGGGTTACCCGCCCAAGGCCACACCACCAGCAGGCGGAGCTGGGACTAGAATCCTGGCACCGTGGACCTTGTGACCCGCCACGCTGGGGGCCTCCCTCCCTATCTCCCCACCCTCCACACAGGCACCCAGGAACCCAGAGAACTTTGGAATTCTGCAAAAATCATGTCAGCCTGGAGGACATGTGTGTGTATACAGCAGTGTGTTTTGTATTGACGTCGTTATAGGTGGGAAGAGGGTTTTGTTTTGTTTTGTTTTTAAGAATACCTTTAATCTAGGCCCTTTCCCTCCAGAATTTTGCAGTGTTAATATTTGGGATATATCCTCTCAGAAAATTTTCACGCGTGAGTGTACAAATGCAGATAGGAGGCACAACTAATCTCCCTCAAATGATGTGCTACGCAGATTTTAGAAGAAGATATGTCCTTATAGGTGATTCACATTGCAATTCAGCTGAAACTAATACAACGTTGTAAAGTGATTAATCTTCAATTAAAAATAAATTTTAAAAATAGTAATAGTGTGCGGTGCTTAATGGTTCAGTCTGTCTGACTCTTTGCGACCCCGTGGACCGTAGGCCACGAGGCTCCTCTGTCCGTGGGGTTCTCCAGGCAAGAATACTGGAGTGGGTTGCCAGGTCCTCCTGCAGGGAATCTTCCCAATCCAGGGATCGAACCTGGGTCTCCTGAATTGCAGGCGGATTCTTTACCATCTGAGCCTCCAGGGATAAAGGGAAGAAGGAAAAGATACTAGGGTCAGCGTGTTGTAGTTCCGGTCACCAGCGGTTGGTGAGGGGCCTCGTCCAGTCGGTCCATCACACCTTGGTCAGGAAGGCAGGATGAAGGGAATGAAGGAGGACGAATGAGCGAAGGGGGGCGGCAGGTCCAAGGCAGGAAGGGCTAGATTAGAGCAAGAAGCAGGAGGAGAAGCCGGAGGAGAAGCAGGCGCTCGGTGGTGGCTGCGGAGCAGCACCGCGGAGCTATTTTTATGAACGAAGTGCTGCTGATTTGCATATTCAGCATCGCTGCGCATCCTGAGGTCAGAAGGCCCCAGCCCCTGCAAGGAGGAGGGGGAATTCATCAGGACCGCCTTCTGGAAGGCTCCTCAAGCACTCTGCGCCCAGCTCTCCCGCACCGCGGGTAAAAGCGAGGGGTAGGGGAGAGCCAGCTCCTCCTCCAGCGGGGGTGCCCCCTCCCCACCGCTTCTCCCCGGGGGTCTGGCTCAGGGTCCCCGACCTCGAGAGGGAGGGAAGTGGGTCCCGGGTTGGGGAAGGGGCTCAGGCTAGTGAGGCACATCCCCAGGAATCAACGCAGGAGAAGAGCTCACGCGTCAGAAGAGGACGGAGTCAGAAGGTGCTGCGGAAGAGAGATTGTCCAGGCGTGTCAGATGCCTCACCGTTGTCTCGAGTCTCTGACTGCAAGAAAGGAAGGAAAGCAGGAAGGGAGACGAGAAGCGGGGGAGGCAGGAGAGGAACGGGGTTGGTTTACAAGCGAGCTCCTGCACCTGTCACTGCGTTACCCTTCAGCTGCCCTGTGAGATGGATACTCAGAGTCCCCATTTGTATTGAATAGATGAAGCGTGACTTAGCTCAGTTACTTGCCCATAGTCACACGTTAGAGGCAGAACTGTGGTTTGAACCCAGAGCTCTCTGGGGTCCATAGGGCACACTCCCAACTAGTGGGCTGGCCAAAGAGTTCCTTTGGGTTTTCCCACAAGCTGACATCCGAATGAACTTTTTGGCCAACCCAATAGTACACTAAAGTGACCCCACACCCGGTAATAAAGGAGAGTCTGAGCGCGTGAGATGGGAACAGGAACAAGAGGCTCTCGGGCTCCGCGCTCTCTCCCTCTCTCCCTTCTTTCCCGCTGGCCTGGAGTAGACCAGTTTGGGAGTTTCTTAGAGCTCCTCTACCCCCGCCCCAAACCTTTGCTTACATGAAGTTTTCATGTGTCACGGCAAGAACTCTGATCCCAGCTCCACGTGACCTCTTGTTTCAAGTCCCACCATCAACTCGTTGATTTCACTTCCGTGTTTATCTGTAGACAAAACGCTGTACCCCAGCCCTTGGACCGATTCCCCTTGGGACGTCCCTCAGAGGGATGTCCTGGTCCACCTGGTGGAGCCTGGAGTAACAAGGACAGGGAGCCCAAACAGGAAGATCAGATGCCACAGGCACGCCAGGAGGGGTAGAGAGGGTGGCGGGGGGGCAATGATGGACTTCTTCAGAGGTTCACCCTTAAAGACAACGGCCCCTGCTCAGGGCATCCTTTGCTGAAAGCAGGAATACACGATCTGAGCTCAAGTTTGTCTGAAGGGGCCAATAAGCAGTGGGGTTAGAAGAAGTTCAACAGGAACAGCACTCTAGAACCCTTGCCAAAAAATATCTCCTCTGTCTGCCTGCCAGCCTGGTGCCTGAAGATCTACCCTTAAGGATTCCTGCGGCACCTGGGACAGGTCACTTAGAATCCTTCTGCATGGGAAGCATAAAAGGCAACCCTAGACATTTTGCCCCAGTGAGAGGTAGGACGGGGTATCAGCTGACTGCGTCCATGCATGTGAGTGTTAGAGCAAAGCCTGCTGGGCATCTCCCCAGCATCCATCCTCCCCTTCTATAAGCAGATGTCTTATCTGGGCTCCAGGCCACCCAGCTAAAAGCCATCTTTCCCAATCTTCCCTGCAGCTGGCTGCAGCCAACTGCTTGGATTGAGGCCAATACGACCATGAGCAGAAGATGTGGTCAGGCCGTTAAGTGGGAGAAGCTTGCTCTGCCTTCCCTTGGCTCCTGAGGCCACAGTGATGCACATAGTACTGGAAGCTGAACCAGCCATGTTAGTCAAAAGATGGAACATGCGTCTTGAGAATGGCAGAACAACAGGGTGGAAAGTGCCAGGTGGCCAGGGCCACGGGGCCACTGGGTCGGCCTTGGACTGCTGGTGCCCGCGCTGTTACATGGGCACCTGTAACTTGCTTTTCTTGCCACTCAGCATCATTGGCTGTTAGCATATCACTCCAGGTCTTTCCTGGCCTCAGTTCAAAGGTCCTTTGTGCCCAATGCCAGGCCATCTGGTAAACACAGTTTGGGGCCTTTCCCAGGGCTGGCGAGGAAAGACTGGGGCCTTGTAACCTGGGCACAGCTCTGACCTCCACTCGGATGCCCACCCACTAAGATCTCTGCTTCCTCTGCTGGGGAGATGGGTTTCCTGATCCCTAAATCAGGACATGGTCTGACAAAGGCTTGGGAGGCTTCTCTGGGGTCAAGAAACATTCTAAGTGATACAGACCAGATGATAAAATGCTGGTATTTATGGGATATTTCACACAAATACAAGAACACTAGGAAATTTTTTTTCCAAACTTTAAACTTTTTATTTTGTATTGGGGTATAGCCAATTAATAACGTGGTAAGTTTCAGCAAAGGGTCTCAGCCATACCCATACATGTATCCTTTCTCCCCCAAACTCCCTGCCCATCGAGGCTGCCATGTAACGTTCAGCAGACTTCCCTGTGCTCTGCAATAGGTCTGTGTTGGTTATCCCTTTAAAATACAGTAGTGTGTACATGACCACAAGTTCGTTTTCCTAGTCTGTGAGTCTCTTTCTGATTTGTAAATAAGTTTCTTTGTATCATTCCTTTCTAGATATCACATATAGGAGACGTCATACGATATTTCTCCTTCTCTGTCTGACTTACTTCACTCAGTATGACACTCTCTAGGCCCACCCATGCTGCTGAAAATGGCACTATTTCATTCTTTTTAATGGCTGAGTAATATTCCATTGTATGCATACACCACATCTTCTTTATTCATCTGTCTGTAGATGGACATTTAGGTTGCTTCTGTGTTTTTCCTATTGTAAACGGTGCTGCAATGGACACTGTTTTTCTCTGGATATATGCCCAGGAGAGAACACTCGGAACTTTAGATGTCAGTTTCCATTTAAAAATCCAAGACTGGGACTGCCCTGGTGATCCAGTGGTTAAGACCTCACCTTCCAATGCAGGGAGTATGGGNTCCTGGTCCACCTGGTGGAGCCTGGAGTAACAAGGACAGGGAGCCCAAACAGGAAGATCAGATGCCACAGGCACGCCAGGAGGGGTAGAGAGGGTGGCGGGGGGGCAATGATGGACTTCTTCAGAGGTTCACCCTTAAAGACAACGGCCCCTGCTCAGGGCATCCTTTGCTGAAAGCAGGAATACACGATCTGAGCTCAAGTTTGTCTGAAGGGGCCAATAAGCAGTGGGGTTAGAAGAAGTTCAACAGGAACAGCACTCTAGAACCCTTGCCAAAAAATATCTCCTCTGTCTGCCTGCCAGCCTGGTGCCTGAAGATCTACCCTTAAGGATTCCTGCGGCACCTGGGACAGGTCACTTAGAATCCTTCTGCATGGGAAGCATAAAAGGCAACCCTAGACATTTTGCCCCAGTGAGAGGTAGGACGGGGTATCAGCTGACTGCGTCCATGCATGTGAGTGTTAGAGCAAAGCCTGCTGGGCATCTCCCCAGCATCCATCCTCCCCTTCTATAAGCAGATGTCTTATCTGGGCTCCAGGCCACCCAGCTAAAAGCCATCTTTCCCAATCTTCCCTGCAGCTGGCTGCAGCCAACTGCTTGGATTGAGGCCAATACGACCATGAGCAGAAGATGTGGTCAGGCCCTTAAATGGGAGAAGCTTGCTCTGCCTTCCCTTGGCTCCTGAGGCCACAGTGATGCACATGGTATTGGAAGCTGAACCAGCCATGTTAGTCAAAAGATGGAACATGCGTCTTGAGAATGGCAGAGCAACAGGGTGGAAAGTGCCAGGTGTCCAGGGCCACGGGGCCACTGGGTCAGCCTTGGACTGCTGGTGCCCGCGCTGTTACATGGGCACCTGTAACTTGCTTTTCTTGCCACTCAGCATCATTGGCTGTTAGCATATCACTCCAGGTCTTTCCTGGCCTCAGTTCAAAGGTCCTTTGTGCCCAATGCCAGGCCCCAGTTTGGGGCCTTTCCCAGGGCTGGCGAGGAAAGACTGGGGCCTTGTAACCTGGGCACAGCTCTGACCTCCACTCAGATGCCCACCCACTAAGATCTCTGCTTCCTCTGCTGGGGAGATGAGTTTCCTGATCCCTAAATCAGGACATGGTCTGACAAAGGCTTGGGAGGCTTCTCTGGGGTCAAGAAACATTCTAAGTGATACAGACCAGATGATAAAATGCTGGTATTTATGGGATATTTCACACAAATACAAGAACACTAGGAAATTTTTTTTCCAAACTTTAAACTTTTTATTTTGTATTGGGGTATAGCCAATTAATAACGTGGTAAGTTTCAGCAAAGGGTCTCAGCCATACCCATACATGTATCCTTTCTCCCCCAAACTCCCTGCCCATCGAGGCTGCCATGTAACGTTCAGCAGACTTCCCTGTGCTCTGCAATAGGTCTGTGTTGGTTATCCCTTTAAAATACAGTAGTGTGTACATGACCACAAGTTCGTTTTCCTAGTCTGTGAGTCTCTTTCTGATTTGTAAATAAGTTTCTTTGTATCATTCCTTTCTAGATATCACATATAGGAGACGTCATACGATATTTCTCCTTCTCTGTCTGACTTACTTCACTCAGTATGACACTCTCTAGGCCCACCCATGCTGCTGAAAATGGCACTATTTCATTCTTTTTAATGGCTGAGTAATATTCCATTGTATGCATACACCACATCTTCTTTATTCATCTGTCTGTAGATGGACATTTAGGTTGCTTCTGTGTTTTTCCTATTGTAAACGGTGCTGCAATGGACACTGTTTTTCTCTGGATATATGCCCAGGAGAGAACACTCAGAACTTTAGATGTCAGTTTCCATTTAAAAATCCAAGACTGGGACTGCCCTGGTGATCCAGTGGTTAAGACCTCACCTTCCAATGCAGGGAGTATGGGTTCGATCCCTGGTGAAGGAGCTAGGATCACATGTGCCTCGTGCCCAAAACACCAAATCATAAAACAGAAGTAATACTATAACAAATTCAATGAAGGCTTTAAAAATGGTTCACATCAAAAAATCTTTTTTTAAAAAAAAGGATTTACAATGTTCTGTGTAGGAAAGGCCTGTTCCAGGCCCAGTCTTTCCTTCTTGTTTTTCACCCACCGCCTGACATATTGTAGGCACTTATCCTGACGGTGTTCAGTTTACAAGCTCTCATGTAAATAAATCAAAGCAGGAAGCAGCCCCATGGAAGAAAGTATGGGGGACCCCGGCTTCGACTTGCCCATGAGCAGTCTGGATCAGCCTCCAGTGACAGGTTCTCCAGCCACCTTCATGCCCCTAGCCAAAGCCTAAATATTTAAAGTCCCAGGAAAGACATATCTGTTTAGCTGGGATCAGACACATGCCCATCCTTGGCTTTTCCTCATAGTGGAGAAAGAAGTAGCTGGCTTTCCTCGGCTTCCCTGGGGAAAGAAGACGAGCCCTGGGGTTCGTTTTCCTGTCAGGATCCACACATATAAGGATGGAGGGTTATGATACCAATAGGATTTGGGAAACAATCTTGGAGAAAGCAGTGGACGCCAAGTGGCCAAGAAATGGAAAAGCACTCGCTAGGTCCACCTCACCCTCTCAAGATCCAAAATAAAATTAAATGAAACAAAAACAGAAAAACAAAACCCCGGAGAGAAGCTGTGGAGCCAAGGGAATTTCCTTTCTCGGAGATATTACCACCGGTGGCATAATTCGATTTTCTAGCAAGGCCTGTGATCTAATAAAGAAGTCACCACTGTCAGGAGCACAAGGCACAGCGTATAACCTCACTGACACCCTTTGGAGGATCACTCGGAAGGAGGGGCGGTGGTACATCCCCAGGTGTCAGAGCCAAGACAGGGAAAGGCCCCCCCGGGGAACAGCACTGGATGCAGAGCCCTGTCTGTGCTGTTCTCCAGACGCTGCGCTCCCCGGCAAGCTTCCACGGTGCCCTCTCTCCCACCTGGACCTGGTGGGATCTCTCTAGAAGTCTAGTTTATCTCGTTACACACCTGAATGCCACTCAGTTGTTCTTGCAGACAGAGGGACTGTGTTTTCTGTCATTTCCATCTGGCCACCCGCTGTGTTTCTCAGTAATGCCTCCTAAAAAGATCCTTCTCCAGTATCCCCTGTGAATTTAGCAGAATAAAGAGGAAAACTATAGCTACTCTGGCTCCAACTGGCTTTCCATCAAGGGATACTTGTGTGGTGTGCCCCAGCGTGGGGAAGCTGAGGCACCAGAGACAGGCAGATCTGGGAGAGAATAGGAAAGAAGAATTTCTTATTACTATACCTAGAGGGATTGTTGCCAGGCACTGACCACTGTTCTAGTCATTTTAGGACTATCTCACTTCATCTTCTCCAAAATCCTCTTAGTTAGGGAACATTATTATCCCCATTTACAGATAAGAAAACTGTGATACGTGAGTAATTTAAGCAGTCACTCTGCAGGAAAATTGCAGTGGGCCTGAGTCCAGAACAAGCTTGCTGCTCCTCTGCAAAATCGCCACTGGAAAATGGTGGTGCCTCTGACATCTCACAAATCCTTGCTTCAGACAGACTTGAGCGTAATCTGCCACCCCTTGTCTGCTGGCGAAGGGATGGAGGACACCATTTGAGAGGACAAGGGGAGGGGAAATGACAGCCTCGCTCTCCTGAGGACAGATGACCCAGGCACTTGGACGGGGCAGTTTGGGCAGCCGCTGGCGCTTGTGAAGAGCCCGTGAAGCAGCAGAGACTTCAGACACCGTGGCTCTGAACACTGACCAGGCCAGGCAGGAGGCAAGCGGTCAGGGCAACAGGAAAGTGTGAAACCAGCATAGACCGATGATAGATAGTAAGTAGGTAGATAATTGATTTATAGATGCATGAAAAATACAGAAATGGGGATAATTGGTAAGTGGTAGATACGTAACTGGGCTTCCCTGGGGGCTGAGCGGTAAAGAATCCACCACCTGCAATGAAGGAGCCACAAGAGATGCAGGTTTGATCCCTGGGTCAGGAAGATTCCCTGGAGGAAGGCATGGCAACCTACTCCAGTATTCTCGCCTGGAGAATCCCAGGGACAGAGAAAACTGGCGGGCTACAGGCCATGGGGTCGCACAGAGTTGGACATGACTGATTCAACCTAGCATGCTCACACACAGACACATCAGCACGTGGATGGCAGACACAGATGAACACACACACACAATTATAGACGACAGACGCATAAGTAGACAGATAAATGGATGCAAAAGTTGATGGGTGATAGACATGATAATAGATATGTAATCGATAGGTGGTAGATACGTAAGGAGGCAGATAATTGATGTATAGATATATGATAAATACAGAAATTGGTATAATTGGTAGGTGGTGGATATGTAAGTAGATAGATGATAGATACACAGATAAACAGATACATAATTGATAGATGACAAATAAATAGATGATAAACACAAAAATAGATAGATGATAGATATGTAGATAAATGGACAGATGACAGATAATTAGACCAGCATGCTGCATCAGAGCTTTAACCACAGACACAGAGCCACCAAGGAAGAGTTGAGCACGTGGATGGCGTGGGCCGGTACAGCACTGCCAAGCACCAGACCCATACCGAGGACGGGCCAGGCTGATAACATACCTGCCCGGGTCAGGGTTACCTCTGGAACTCGGATGGGGCTGAGCCTGTGGACAGGGGCACGGGTGACTGCAATCGAGGAGGGCTTGCGGCGTGAGATTCCCCATCTGTGCTCAGTGTGGGGCTCCAGGCACCCCCGGGCTCCCAGAGTGGCGTTGCTATCATCACTCACGTTCACTGACCGCTTACTCTGTGCGTGGTCCCACATGCCACACAGCTGCTTTTGCATCAAGCTGCAACGACAAGCAAAAGCTGTGTACGTCATTCTAGGTTCTCAGATCGCAAGCAACAAAGCCCGTTTCCTTGTCCCACTGTCTCTCCCTCTCCTCACCCCAAAGTCCTGGGAGGCCACACGTTTCAGAAAACCAAGGTTTAAAATGGCCTAACTTCCTTCAGACTGTAAGAATCTAAGAAGCAGAGAAGAGTTCAGAGCTTTCTGACTTTCTCCTCCCAGGTTACAATCTTCACATTTGGTTCAAATAAAATTCTGCACTTCTTTCATTGACAAAACAAGGAAGAAAGAAGGAAACTGTTATTTCATTAAGCCACTGAGGGCTCAGGAGTAATTTGTCATTGCAGCTTTGCCTGACTAATACACTACTCATGACCTCACTGGTTTGTTGTGAGAAGCAAGTTTATGCATGTAGAGAATTTATAATCTTGCAGCAGTTTAGTAAGCACTCCATAAATGCCAGTGATTGTTCATATCGCTCTTAGATGACAGAATATGATATTGATCTCCAGAGGACTTGAGCTCTTACTGATGTTGGCATGTATTGCCCCAGAAAAACATCCACGCAGCTCCTGTTCATAACAGCACAGAGATGGGGCTGGATTTATATTTGCCAAAGGTTTTATTGGTTTTACTAAGAATTATACAGTAACTGCGGACTCTCAGAGTTGGAAAGGATCTTAAAGGTCACCCTGTCTCTCCTTCACCTGGGGCTTAACTCCCTTCCCCAACTTCCCTATTGAAGACTAAGACCCCGTGAGCCTTATCTGAACACGCAGAGTGCTTACTGCTGGGAAGTTATTCCTGTGCCTGTCTGAATCTATCTCCAGTAGCCCGTGCCCTGGCCAGTAAACCCTCCCAGCCCATCCAATGACCCGAGGACCATTCACCCAATTCACCTGGCACACAGTGACATCCCACCTTGCACCTGGCCTCACTGCTTACCATGACCTCAGGCAGGTTACTCACCCTCTCTGAGCTTCCAGTGTCTTGTGTAAAGAGTCAGATTATAAGACCATCTCATTTTTTGAGTTTCTGTGAGGATTAAACAAGGCAATATATGCAGAGCCTGGCACATGGTGAGTGTTCAGTAAATATTCGCCTTAATTGCCATTCTTGTGGTTGCAAAGTATTGGGGAAAACTGAAGTGGAGTCGGTATTTAAAAGTCTGATGAGGACTCCAAAAGGGAAGGGATAGGGCTTCACGGAAACACTGAATGGATTTGAACTGGGTTGAATTATTCCACTGATGCTGAAGCTGAAACTCCAATACTTGGGCCACTCAATGTGAAGAGCTGACTCACTGGAAAAGACCCTGATGCTGGGAAAGATTGAAGGCGAGAGGAGAAGGGGACGACAGAGAATGAGATGGTTGGATGGCATCGCCGACTCAGTGGACATGAGTTTGAGCAAGCTCCTGGAGTTGGTGATGAACAGGGAGGCCTGGAGTGCTGCAGCCCATGGGGCGCAAAGAGTCGGACGCAGCTGAGCAAGTGAACTGAACTGAATTCCATATAAAGAGAAATGCCATTGATTATTCACAGACCCTCAGAAAGGCCTGGAAAAAAAACCAAGCCAAGAAAGCCGCAACAGAAAGCTAGCAGGTCTCCCTGAAGAGACCCCAGACACTCAAGATGGGAGAGCCGTCCGTACACGGAGCAGCAGGATGGGGTCGTCGGCATCTGCGCCAGGAGAAACTCAGGTTTCAGTGCCAAGGGCGATCCAAGAACAGGAGGCGGTGGTGGCCGGCTCCGAGAGCTTAAGGGGGCGGGGCGGGACCAGTCCTGTGGACAGAAAACAGACGAGGCGGAAGGACCCTTGGCACTGGCCGTGCATCCCCTTCCAGCTCCCGACAAGGAAGTCAGCATGGGTGAGGGATACAGGACAAGCGGGGCGATAGAAACCAGGTCCCCTGCGTGCTGTCTGCAAACTGAGCTCCTGCTTCTGAACCACTGCTCTCCCCGTGCCAACAGGGAGAAAGCCTGGGCTTGGGGGTGGGCGGTTCCGGAGTGATGAAACCACCCGCCCTGCTCCACTCAGGGAGGGCACACGGAGGAGGCGGTCAGCGCGCTCCCAGCCAGCGCCCCTCCCGAGCCTGATCGCTGCTGCTCCGTGGTTCTCAGGACACCTTCTCTCGGAGGAGAGCCCAGGAGGAAGGCGTTTCCTCGCCGGCGAGGGATGCTCGCTGGCGGGCTCTTCCTGGCCGCAGCCCCGGGGGCGGGCAGCCCGCAGGCTGGTGGGTGGGCGGCGGAGGCAGCTCCTCATCTGAGTCACAGAGGTACCTTCACCCCCGCTACTCTGCCAACGAAACCAACAGCCCTGGCTCTCCCTGGGAGACAGAGGATCCTNCTCTTCCTGGCCGCAGCCCCGGGGCGGGCAGCCCGCAGGCTGGTGGGTGGGCGGCGGAGGCAGCTCCTCATCTGAGTCACGGAGGTACCTTCACCCCCGCTACTCTGCCAACGAAACCAACAGCCCTGGCTCTCCCTGGGAGACAGAGGATCCTGCTAAATTCTGTTTAAAACAGGGGTTGGTTGGTTGTTTTTTGGTTTTTTTTCTGTTTGGGATTTTGTGTTAATGATCAGAAGGGAAACACTCTTTTATTCTTAAGGAGCTAAATCGCTAAATTGCTCAGAAGAAACTCCCTGCCCTCCGCAA
This sequence comes from Neotragus pygmaeus, assembly GCA_006410875.1. Taxonomy (NCBI): domain Eukaryota; kingdom Metazoa; phylum Chordata; class Mammalia; order Artiodactyla; family Bovidae; genus Neotragus; species Neotragus pygmaeus. The sequence continues at coordinate 19,045 of SJYV01026862.1, read as the reverse complement.
GGATGCTGAATGGGTTACGAGGGAGGAGGGGTTGTGGGATGGAGAGAGTCCACCCCNTGTGTTAATGATCAGAAGGGAAACACTCTTTTATTCTTAAGGAGCTAAATCGCTAAATTGCTCAGAAGAAACTCCCTGCCCTCCGCAAGGATGCTGAATGGGTTACGAGGGAGGAGGGGTTGTGGGATGGAGAGAGTCCACCCCAGGGCTGTACTGACCATAAGCTGGCCCTGCTTTCCAACATTCAGGCCAGGCTGATCACAGCCACCGGTAGCCACGGTCCCCAACAGGTGACCCTACGACCCCGCACTCCAGCAGAGCAGGGACACAGAAAAAGCCACCACTTGAGTCTGATTCCCAGCTCCCTTATGTAGAGACTGTGTGACCTTCGATGAGCTACACCACCTCTCTGAGCCTCCGTTTTTTCATCTGCAAAGTGGAACCGATTGTAATGACATAATAGGATTCCAGGGAAGATTAAAGAGGATGAACATATATATAAAAGCTTAACACGGTGCTGAGCCCATCAGAAACACTCCAAACTAGCAGCTGGTAAAGTCTCTGTCTATCTTGAATATGAGATTGGCCACAGGAAGCTTGTCCTTTTCAAAGGACATGAGGGGCCCAGATGTGTGTCACTCTCTGGAGCGTTGATGGCTCCGCTCCTAGAATTCTGGAGACCAGCCCTTGGGAAAATGACAAGGACTCACCTCTGTCTCTCTCCATGTTGTTAATTCCTTGGGATGGGATGGTGGGGGGGAGGAGGGAGTCTCAAGAGGGATGGGATGTATGTCAACATACGGCGGAGGCACTTTGTTGTACAGCGGAAACACAACACTGCAAAGCAATTATACTCCAATAAAAATAAACCAAACGACTGTTTTATTTTTTTTTAATGACTCCTCTCTCGGATTGCTTTTTATTTCCTTTATTAAAACAGTACCAAAGGTTGATGCGTGCATGCTAAGTCACTCCAGTCATGTCTGACTCTTTGCGACCCTATGGACTGTAATCCACCAGGCCCCTCTGTCCATGGGATTCTCAAGGCAAGAATACTGGAGTGGGTTGCCATGCCATCCTTCGGGGGATCTTCCCGACCCAGGGATAGATCGGACATCTCTTCTGTCTCCTGCACTGGCAGGAAGGTTCTTTACCACTAGCACCACCTGGGAAGCCCATCAAAAGCTGGTAGAGACCCCCAAATAGGTGGGCTGCAGAGTGTGGTCTGGCAGATGCCTTTGCTTCCTGATGGAGCAGAGGATGTAGGGAATAAAGCATTGTGAGCTCTGTGTGTGTGTGTGTGTGTGTGTGTGTGTGTGTGTGTGTAGGATGTAGGGAATAAAGCATTGTGAGCTGTGTGTGTGTGTGTGTGTGTGTGTGTGTGTGTGTTTGACCAGGCTCCTGTGAACAACGCTCACAGCATCTCAGCTGACATTTGCAAACAGAGCTAAATTGAGAGGTGTCACCTCCTCTAGCAAGGTCAAAAGACTCACGCCTGCTAACCCGGAGAGGTGGGAATTGCAAGCAGCAAACAAAATCACACCGCCACTTGGAAACCTGCCAACTGCTACAATCAGGGTAAAAATAATTGGAAAAATAAGTCAGGTGTGAATCAGATGCTGCGGCACCCAGCGGAGGTATGGAGCCAGTCTCCCACCGTCTCTGCCTTCTAGGATGCGTTTCCTGCCGGGGGCTCTTCCAGCTGCCCGCATCCCTCACCCCTTCCTGGGCTGCTCCTTCCTTTCCCATGCCCTTGGGTTTGGCCCTGGGCACCCTGCTACTCCCCTCTAGTGCTGGAGTCCCTGGAGGGTTCATCCTTCCCTGAGATTCATCTCCATCCCACTCCAACCTCACTACCGCTGACCACCAAGCTGGAACCTCTAGCCCCCTCCCTGCCCCCCGCTTCCCTCTGCCCGTGGCTCACAGGCCCCCTTCTCTTGTATATTCCTGAATAAGCCACTCAGTCACTGGTTCAATTCATCAATAAATAATGATTGACTCTCTGCTTCATGCCAGGCCCTGACCTAGGTGATAGGGAGAGAGAAGTGAAACTCCCGTACTACTGGATGCACAGAAAGGAAATTTTAGAGAAATTTTTAACTATTAAAATTGTGGGAAATATTATAAAGAACACTGCATGGCCTAACATGAACAAAAGTAAGGGTTGAGGAAGGGGGAAAGTCTAGCTTTTATAATGGAAGACCACTCTGATCTGGTAGTGTTGAAGCTAACAGCTAAGGGTGAGCAGGAGCTGGGTGTGCAAAGAGTGGGGAGAGACCATTCCAGAAAGATGAAATAGCACAAGAAAGACTCTGAACAATTTCTTTACAAAATAATTTGATTTGTGTGGAACATGAAATTGAGGGTCTCCAATTTGCTGACTGACGAGCAGAAGTTAAAAGCAGACAGACAGTTAAAAGCAGAAAGAGAGTAACACGGTAACAAAAAAAAATATGCATCAGCCAGGCATCCAAATAATTACGAAAATTGTCCCAGCCCTGATATTTATCACCAGCCCTTCCCTTGGAGGTAAGTAAGCAGGGAAATAATGAGAAGAAAGTTACTTGGTAATTACCCAGCATGAATTATGACTCTGAGAGGCTATTTCCAGGGGGTACTTTAGTGTAATTTAGTTTAGCATTATCAGAGTTCAATTTAGAATGACATCATTGGTGCAGAAAACTCTAACCAGACTCAAAAGAACAGGAGCTCCATCCTGACATTCCTAGCTGAGTGACTGTGGATCCTAACCCTGATATAACTACCTTCTCTATGGCATGGGAATAATCATTCCTATTTTACCTACCTCCCGGAAGAGCTGGAAGAGTCAAATAAGACGATGGATGTAGAAATGCCTTGCAAACTGTAAAGCGTGGTCCGTGGGAAGGGTCATTCTTCACGCCCTTCAATGAGGTTCAAAGACCCCTTTTTGTCACCACTGACAAAAGAAAAGCTAGCTCCAACTGATATAAGGAAAGAAAAATTTACTGGCCATAGTAAGGAATGAAATCTAAGATTAACGAGCAGTAAGTAGGGTTTGATCCAAGGGCTCAAACGATACCATCTTTCCCAGATCTTTCTCCACCTCAGCTCCTCACTTCTCCAAGCTGGCTAGCTTGGGCTCTCCACGGTGTCAGTGACTGCTCTAAACTTACAGCCCTCCTCCCCAGGTTCAAATCCAGCAGGAAAGAGAGAATGTCTCTCAACAATTCAAGGAAAGTTATGAAAAAGGCGTGGAGAATATATACAATGGAATGTTACTCAGCCATGCAATAGAGGGAAATAAGGCCACCTGCAGCAAACATGGATGGAGCTAGAGATTACAACACTAAGCGAAGTGGGTCAAGTGGAGAAAGACAGATATCACGTGATATTGCTTATGTGTGGAATCTAAAGATATTGTGCAAATGAACTTATTTATAAAACAGAAGTAGACGAACGGATGTAGAAAACAAACTTACGGTCACCAGGAGGCAGGGGATAAACGGGAGATTGGGATTGACATATGCGCACTATGTGCATTCACGCTCAGCTGTTTCCCATTCTTTGCAACCCCGTGGACTGCAGCCCGCCAGGCTCCTCCATCCATGATTTTCTCCACGCAAGAACACGGGAGTGGGTTGCCATTTCCTCCTCCAGGGGATCTTCCCAACCCAAGGATTGAATCCACATCTCCTGCATTGGCAGGTGGATTCTTTACCACTGAGCCGCCTGGGAAGCCCAGGACACACTACTACATACAAAACAGATAACTAAAAAGAAAACCCTACTCAACACTCTNTCCCAACCCAAGGATTGAATCCACATCTCCTGCATTGGCAGGTGGATTCTTTACCACTGAGCCGCCTGGGAAGCCCAGGACACACTACTACATACAAAACAGATAACTAAAAAGAAAACCCTACTCAACACTCTGTAATGACCTTTATGGGAAAAGAATCTTAAAAAGAGAGGATACATGTATACGTATAACTGATTCACTTTGTCTTACAGCAGAAACTAACATACCATTGTAAGCCAACTGTACGCCAGTAATTTTTTTTTAAGGGAAGTTACAAGCCTCACTGGCCCTAGTGGGGCTATAAGACCACCCCTGCACTGACCACTGTGTCCAGGGAATGAGACCCTCCACGAGCCATGTCTGAGCCACATGCCCAACCCTCAAGCGAGAAGCAAGTGGATCAGAACAGGGGGGAAGACAGATTTATAGAAAAAAATCAAGAAAGGAAGTTGGACAGCAAAACAGTAGATGCCCACTCTCACCCCACATCCTAGAGCCCTTCACAGAAAACTCCCAGGTCAGTCCTCAGCGTCTCTAGACCAACCGTGACTAAAGACTGTCGTGATTTCAGAAGTGGAGAATGAAACTCAACCCTACTTAAGAATCAGCCCCTACGCTGTGGCGGTTTTTTCATTTAGCTGCCTTTTTCATGTTCAACCCAGAGTCACAATCATTTCTTCCACAAATGACTAAGTTATTCGGTAATCTGATTGATGGCCTCTCTCTAGTTTCTTGATTCCCTCCTCTGGAAATCCTATGAGCTTATCAATGTTTCTCCTCTGCCTCTTCAGTTTACTTTCTGCTCCTTTGTAATTTTTGCTCGATTCTGGAACATTTCTTTAATTTGTTGAAGTGTGGATGACTCTCAGTGTTGTGCTGATCTCTGCTGCACACCCAAGTGATTCAGTTACACGTGTGTACACACTCTTGTTCATGTTCCCCAATATTGACTCAGGGCTATCCTATGGGTCATAAAGCTCTTGTCGTCCTTCTGCTGTGAGACTTCATGGATGCTCTTGTAACTATCATTCACTGTCCCATTTTTTGAATTACATTGTGTCACTTTTCTATGGAACATATGAGTCTCCCTGATGATACTAACTAGATTTTTAGAGGATTTTATTTCTTCTGCTTTACCTGTTTTGTATGGTTCTTAGTTGTCCTTTACCATCTTGAGAATGATCTTGGTGCATTTTTACTCTATTTCCTTTCCTGTTAGCTGGTCTTCTTTGTTTAACCGCTCCTAGAAGGCAATGGCACCCCACTCCAGTACTCTTGCCTGGAAAATCCTATGGATGGGGAGAAGCCTGGTGGGCTGCAGTCTATGGGGTCACTAAGAGTCGGACACAACTGAGTGACTTCACTTTCACTTTTCACTTTCATGCATTGGAGAAGGAAATGGCAACCCACTCCAGTGTTCTTGCCTGGAGAATCCCAGGGATGGCGGATCCTGGTGGGCTGCCATCTGTGGGGTCGCACAGAGTCAGACATGACTAAAGTGACTTAGCAGCAGCAGCAGCAGCATTACTGAATATAAGTCTCAGTTCATGTAAAAACAAAAAAATTCCTACAGAAACTCAGAGGGTGGAGCCTTCTCTGAAATTCCAAGAGCCCAACCTGCTCCTGACCATCTCATATTTCCTTTTAAAGCCAGTTTGCTTCCCTCCCCTCCAGGCTAAGTCCTGCCAGCTAGGAGCTGACTGCTGCAAGGACCCGTGTTGTAAGTTGCATCCACTTCTCCTACAAGCATGGATTCCATCCATTAATCAGCAATGTTGATTCTGTGTCTCTTTTGGTGCTGACTTCTCTCCTGCCTCCTAGCTTTCTTGCAGGCATTTGAATTCTCCAAGTGGTTCAGTGGTAAAGAATCTGCCTGCCAATGCGGGAGCCACGGGAGACCTGAGCTTGATCTCTGGGTCAGGAAGATCCCCTGAAGAAGGAAATGGCACCCCACTCCAGTATTCTTGCCTGGAAAATTCCATGGACAGAGGAGCCTGGAGGGCCACAGTCCATGGCATCACCAAGAGTTAGTCACAATTGAGCGCACAGCTGCATGCACGGGAATATAAAAGGTGTGATGGAGCATTAACACACGATGACTATGCTTTGGGGGCTTTTGGGGGGTGATTGAGGGTGTGTGGCGGGAGAGGGTGAGTCTTGAGGAAAGCTTTATAGGGGAGAATTGAACTGGATCTTAAGTAATAATTAAGAATTTGCTAAAGCAAAAGGAGAGAAGATCATTCCAGGCATGAATCTTTAGATCCAAAGCTATTTTGATCTCTCTTTACAAAAAAAGAAAACTCTTTTCTCAACCCAGAATTTGCAAACCAGTGGCCCACAGATAGATCAGGCTGACAGATGTGTTCAATTTGGCCCATGCAGCATTCTGTAGAATTTAATTGCCAGCATTTAAAAATGGTGAGCTTTTACATAAGGATCTGGGTTTCCAGCTGCTCTTGAAAACTCAGGAGTTCCGGCAGCCCTGGACCTGAGTCCCCACGGGGACAGCGATTGACTGAGTTGAATGGTACCTGCCCTCTTAAGACACAACCTGCTGACTTCCTGGTTCTCCCAAGTCATCCCCTGGTCCTGTTGGTATTTGAGTTTGTAACCCTGTCTCAACCCAGTCAACTGACCATTGACTCTTTAGACCATCTCCCATTATTATTATTATCATTATGTCATATTATTGGAGAAGGAAACGGCAACCCATTCCACTATTCTTGCCTGGAAATTTCCATGGACAGAGGAGCCTGGCAGGCTACAGTCCATGGAGTCTCAAAGAGTCACACATAACTGAGCACACGCACGTGGCATATTACATCATATCATATTCCACAGTCTGATCTGTTTACACTCCTACTTAAAAGTCTGCACTGATTCTCCAAATCAACAGAACAAAATCTGAATACCCAAGGCAGACTAGGTTGACCTCTACTTTGTCCACCAACGACCAAGGCCCAAATCCTCCACTCTGAATTTTTACATTTCCTCATCCCACTCTTTCCCACCACTACATTCTCTTCACACGTGTTGTCCCTCTCAACCACATTTCTGGGAGAGCTCTCCACTGGTCAAATTCCCCTCCACCTTCAATGTCCAGCCAAGAGGTCCCCTCCTCTCTGTAGACCACCCTAAAAGTGAAAGTGAAAGCGTTAGTCACTCAGCCATGTCCAGCTCTTTGCAACCCCATGGACGGTAGCCTGCCTCCTCTGTGCATGGGATTCTTCAGGCAAGAATACTGGAGCGGGTTGCCTTTCCCTCCTCCAGGGAATCTTCCCATCCCAGGGATCAAACCTCAGTGCTCTGCATTGCAGGCAGATTCTTTGCCATCTGAGCCACCAGGGAAATCCAGCCCACACTGACTCTCCTAGCTAGAACCATCTCTCCTCCTCAGGGTTCCTCAGCTCCCACCTCAGCTCTGCCATGTTTTTCTCTGATTATCTGTTTACAAGCCTGCCTCCTCCACACCCACCCAGACTGAGATCCTTGAAAGCAGAAATCCTGTCTGATTCATCTTTGTAGAGTCAGTGCCTTTCTGTATACCTTGGCAGATATCAGATACTCAGTAAATTCTTCTTAAATGAATGAAGAAAGGAACAAACACACCGGGAACGAATTGGCATGTGTCCATGGAATGTCACACCTCGGCAATTGTAATGAAAGAAATCCTTTCCACTGAAGCTTTTCTGTCTACTCTGCCACAAGGAGTTCCCTTCTCTGGAGGCTGGTAGAAACTGTAGTTTCTGAGAGATCTTAGGTGAGTTATTAGAGAAAGCAAAGAAGGTCAGATCCCTTGGGTGCAGATGCAGAATTACAGAGCCAGAGAAGGCCTCGATGCTGGTCTGACTTTCTGGCCCCTGGCAGCTACATGCGCTGAGGTTCTTGAGGTAGTGGCTCAAGCCCTAATGCCAACTCTCATCCTGGCAGAGCTGGCAGAGAGTAAGTTCACAGCTGAGACCCCTCAGAGAAAAGGTCAGGACAGGTTATTCCCTTCTCATTCAGTTCCAGCCACACGTCGCCTACTACTAGCTTTTCCTTGAAAACATCAAGCATCCTCTCCCAGGACCTTTGCACATTCTATTCCCTCCACCTGGAATTCTCTTCTCTTGTGTCTTTACAGGACCAACTCCTTTTCTTTATTCAGATGTAAGAGCACATTTAGGGGTTTCCAGGTAGCACTAGTGGTAAAGAATCCACTAAAGAAGCCACCACAGGAGACATAAGAGATGTGGGTTCAATCCCTGGGTCAGGAAGCTCCCCTGCGGATCCCAGTATTCTCACCTGGAGAATCCCATGGACAGAAGAGCCTGACAGGCCACAGTCCCTGAGGGCACAAAGAGTTGGACATGACTGAAGGGATTGCGCATGCATGCAAGAGCACATTTAATCTGATTAGAGAAACCTTCCCTGATCAACAAATAAAACTGTAAACTGTCCTTCCTGCCTTGTCACTCCTGATCCTCCACACTGCTTCAAGGGACAGCTTAAGGAACCAGAGCACTAGGGACCAGATCGAGCCAGGACTGCGACTCCTCAAGACTCTCCCCTCTCTCCTCTTCACCTCTCATGCTGGACTTGTTCTCCTGAGCTCTGTTCTTTTCTTCCTTTACATGGAGGGGCAGTCATGAGTCACATCCTTCACACTCATAACTGAAAAGAGAAGGGATCTTTCCACTCATGTTGGTGAGGATAATCTCAAAGAAACAATGTTTGGCCTGGTTCAGGTCACATGCCAATCCCTAAGCCATCACCTCTGCAAGAGGATGTGTGTTTTTGTTGGTCCAGTCTGGGTCCAGCCNGGGAATAATCATTCCTATTTTACCTACCTCCCGGAAGAGCTGGAAGAGTCAAATAAGACGATGGATGTAGAAATGCCTTGCAAACTGTAAAGCGTGGTCCGTGGGAAGGGTCATTCTTCACGCCCTTCAATGAGGTTCAAAGACCCCTTTTTGTCACCACTGACAAAAGAAAAGCTAGCTCCAACTGATATAAGGAAAGAAAAATTTACTGGCCATAGTAAGGAAACAAATCTAAGATTAACGAGCAGTAAGTAGGGTTTGATCCAAGGGCTCAAACGATACCATCTTTCCCAGATCTTTCTCCACCTCAGCTCCTCACTTCTCCAAGCTGGCTAGCTTGGGCTCTCCACGGTGTCAGTGACTGCTCTAAACTTACAGCCCTCCTCCCCAGGTTCAAATCCAGCAGGAAAGAGAGAATGTCTCTCAACAATTCAAGGAAAGTTATGAAAAAGGCGTGGAGAATATATACAATGGAATGTTACTCAGCCATGCAATAGAGGGAAATAAGGCCACCTGCAGCAAACATGGATGGAGCTAGAGATTACAACACTAAGCGAAGTGGGTCAAGTGGAGAAAGACAGATATCACGTGATATTGCTTATGTGTGGAATCTAAAGATATTGTGCAAATGAACTTATTTATAAAACAGAAGTAGACGAACGGATGTAGAAAACAAACTTACGGTCACCAGGAGGCAGGGGATAAACGGGAGATTGGGATTGACATATGCGCACTATGTGCATTCACGCTCAGCTGTTTCCCATTCTTTGCAACCCCGTGGACTGCAGCCCGCCAGGCTCCTCCATCCATGATTTTCTCCACGCAAGAACACGGGAGTGGGTTGCCATTTCCTCCTCCAGGGGATCTTCCCAACCCAAGGATTGAATCCACATCTCCTGCATTGGCAGGTGGATTCTTTACCACTGAGCCGCCTGGGAAGCCCAGGACACACTACTACATACAAAACAGATAACTAAAAAGAAAACCCTACTCAACACTCTGTAATGACCTTTATGGGAAAAGAATCTTAAAAAGAGAGGATACATGTATACGTATAACTGATTCACTTTGTCTTACAGCAGAAACTAACATACCATTGTAAGCCAACTGTACGCCAGTAATTTTTTTTTAAGGGAAGTTACAAGCCTCACTGGCCCTAGTGGGGCTATAAGACCACCCCTGCACTGACCACTGTGTCCAGGGAATGAGACCCTCCACGAGCCATGTCTGAGCCACATGCCCAACCCTCAAGCGAGAAGCAAGTGGATCAGAACAGGGGGGAAGACAGATTTATAGAAAAAAATCAAGAAAGGAAGTTGGACAGCAAAACAGTAGATGCCCACTCTCACCCCACATCCTAGAGCCCTTCACAGAAAACTCCCAGGTCAGTCCTCAGCGTCTCTAGACCAACCGTGACTAAAGACTGTCGTGATTTCAGAAGTGGAGAATGAAACTCAACCCTACTTAAGAATCAGCCCCTACGCTGTGGCGGTTTTTTCATTTAGCTGCCTTTTTCATGTTCAACCCAGAGTCACAATCATTTCTTCCACAAATGACTAAGTTATTCGGTAATCTGATTGATGGCCTCTCTCTAGTTTCTTGATTCCCTCCTCTGGAAATCCTATGAGCTTATCAATGTTTCTCCTCTGCCTCTTCAGTTTACTTTCTGCTCCTTTGTAATTTTTGCTCGATTCTGGAACATTTCTTTAATTTGTTGAAGTGTGGATGACTCTCAGTGTTGTGCTGATCTCTGCTGCACACCCAAGTGATTCAGTTACACGTGTGTACACACTCTTGTTCATGTTCCCCAATATTGACTCAGGGCTATCCTATGGGTCATAAAGCTCTTGTCGTCCTTCTGCTGTGAGACTTCATGGATGCTCTTGTAACTATCATTCACTGTCCCATTTTTTGAATTACATTGTGTCACTTTTCTATGGAACATATGAGTCTCCCTGATGATACTAACTAGATTTTTAGAGGATTTTATTTCTTCTGCTTTACCTGTTTTGTATGGTTCTTAGTTGTCCTTTACCATCTTGAGAATGATCTTGGTGCATTTTTACTCTATTTCCTTTCCTGTTAGCTGGTCTTCTTTGTTTAACCGCTCCTAGAAGGCAATGGCACCCCACTCCAGTACTCTTGCCTGGAAAATCCTATGGATGGGGAGAAGCCTGGTGGGCTGCAGTCTATGGGGTCACTAAGAGTCGGACACAACTGAGTGACTTCACTTTCACTTTTCACTTTCATGCATTGGAGAAGGAAATGGCAACCCACTCCAGTGTTCTTGCCTGGAGAATCCCAGGGATGGCGGATCCTGGTGGGCTGCCATCTGTGGGGTCGCACAGAGTCAGACATGACTAAAGTGACTTAGCAGCAGCAGCAGCAGCATTACTGAATATAAGTCTCAGTTCATGTAAAAACAAAAAAATTCCTACAGAAACTCAGAGGGTGGAGCCTTCTCTGAAATTCCAAGAGCCCAACCTGCTCCTGACCATCTCATATTTCCTTTTAAAGCCAGTTTGCTTCCCTCCCCTCCAGGCTAAGTCCTGCCAGCTAGGAGCTGACTGCTGCAAGGACCCGTGTTGTAAGTTGCATCCACTTCTCCTACAAGCATGGATTCCATCCATTAATCAGCAATGTTGATTCTGTGTCTCTTTTGGTGCTGACTTCTCTCCTGCCTCCTAGCTTTCTTGCAGGCATTTGAATTCTCCAAGTGGTTCAGTGGTAAAGAATCTGCCTGCCAATGCGGGAGCCACGGGAGACCTGAGCTTGATCTCTGGGTCAGGAAGATCCCCTGAAGAAGGAAATGGCACCCCACTCCAGTATTCTTGCCTGGAAAATTCCATGGACAGAGGAGCCTGGAGGGCCACAGTCCATGGCATCACCAAGAGTTAGTCACAATTGAGCGCACAGCTGCATGCATGGGAATATAAAAGGTGTGATGGAGCATTAACACACGATGACTATGCTTTGGGGGCTTTTGGGGGGTGATTGAGGGTGTGTGGCGGGAGAGGGTGAGTCTTGAGGAAAGCTTTATAGGGGAGAATTGAACTGGATCTTAAGTAATAATTAAGAATTTGCTAAAGCAAAAGGAGAGAAGATCATTCCAGGCATGAATCTTTAGATCCAAAGCTATTTTGATCTCTCTTTACAAAAAAAGAAAACTCTTTTCTCAACCCAGAATTTGCAAACCAGTGGCCCACAGATAGATCAGGCTGACAGATGTGTTCAATTTGGCCCATGCAGCATTCTGTAGAATTTAATTGCCAGCATTTAAAAATGGTGAGCTTTTACATAAGGATCTGGGTTTCCAGCTGCTCTTGAAAACTCAGGAGTTCCGGCAGCCCTGGACCTGAGTCCCCACGGGGACAGCGATTGACTGAGTTGAATGGTACCTGCCCTCTTAAGACACAACCTGCTGACTTCCTGGTTCTCCCAAGTCATCCCCTGGTCCTGTTGGTATTTGAGTTTGTAACCCTGTCTCAACCCAGTCAACTGACCATTGACTCTTTAGACCATCTCCCATTATTATTATTATCATTATGTCATATTATTGGAGAAGGAAACGGCAACCCATTCCACTATTCTTGCCTGGAAATTTCCATGGACAGAGGAGCCTGGCAGGCTACAGTCCATGGAGTCTCAAAGAGTCACACATAACTGAGCACACGCACGTGGCATATTACATCATATCATATTCCACAGTCTGATCTGTTTACACTCCTACTTAAAAGTCTGCACTGATTCTCCAAATCAACAGAACAAAATCTGAATACCCAAGGCAGACTAGGTTGACCTCTACTTTGTCCACCAACGACCAAGGCCCAAATCCTCCACTCTGAATTTTTACATTTCCTCATCCCACTCTTTCCCACCACTACATTCTCTTCACACGTGTTGTCCCTCTCAACCACATTTCTGGGAGAGCTCTCCACTGGTCAAATTCCCCTCCACCTTCAATGTCCAGCCAAGAGGTCCCCTCCTCTCTGTAGACCACCCTAAAAGTGAAAGTGAAAGCGTTAGTCACTCAGCCATGTCCAGCTCTTTGCAACCCCATGGACGGTAGCCTGCCTCCTCTGTGCATGGGATTCTTCAGGCAAGAATACTGGAGCGGGTTGCCTTTCCCTCCTCCAGGGAATCTTCCCATCCCAGGGATCAAACCTCAGTGCTCTGCATTGCAGGCAGATTCTTTGCCATCTGAGCCACCAGGGAAATCCAGCCCACACTGACTCTCCTAGCTAGAACCATCTCTCCTCCTCAGGGTTCCTCAGCTCCCACCTCAGCTCTGCCATGTTTTTCTCTGATTATCTGTTTACAAGCCTGCCTCCTCCACACCCACCCAGACTGAGATCCTTGAAAGCAGAAATCCTGTCTGATTCATCTTTGTAGAGTCAGTGCCTTTCTGTATACCTTGGCAGATATCAGATACTCAGTAAATTCTTCTTAAATGAATGAAGAAAGGAACAAACACACCGGGAACGAATTGGCATGTGTCCATGGAATGTCACACCTCGGCAATTGTAATGAAAGAAATCCTTTCCACTGAAGCTTTTCTGTCTACTCTGCCACAAGGAGTTCCCTTCTCTGGAGGCTGGTAGAAACTGTAGTTTCTGAGAGATCTTAGGTGAGTTATTAGAGAAAGCAAAGAAGGTCAGATCCCTTGGGTGCAGATGCAGAATTACAGAGCCAGAGAAGGCCTCGATGCTGGTCTGACTTTCTGACCCCTGGCAGCTACATGCGCTGAGGTTCTTGAGGTAGTGGCTCAAGCCCTAATGCCAACTCTCATCCTGGCAGAGCTGGCAGAGAGTAAGTTCACAGCTGAGACCCCTCAGAGAAAAGGTCAGGACAGGTTATTCCCTTCTCATTCAGTTCCAGCCACACGTCGCCTACTACTAGCTTTTCCTTGAAAACATCAAGCATCCTCTCCCAGGACCTTTGCACATTCTATTCCCTCCACCTGGAATTCTCTTCTCTTGTGTCTTTACAGGACCAACTCCTTTTCTTTATTCAGATGTAAGAGCACATTTAGGGGTTTCCAGGTAGCACTAGTGGTAAAGAATCCACTAAAGAAGCCACCACAGGAGACATAAGAGATGTGGGTTCAATCCCTGGGTCAGGAAGCTCCCCTGCGGATCCCAGTATTCTCACCTGGAGAATCCCATGGACAGAAGAGCCTGACAGGCCACAGTCCCTGAGGGCACAAAGAGTTGGACATGACTGAAGGGATTGCGCATGCATGCAAGAGCACATTTAATCTGATTAGAGAAACCTTCCCTGATCAACAAATAAAACTGTAAACTGTCCTTCCTGCCTTGTCACTCCTGATCCTCCACACTGCTTCAAGGGACAGCTTAAGGAACCAGAGCACTAGGGACCAGATCGAGCCAGGACTGCGACTCCTCAAGACTCTCCCCTCTCTCCTCTTCACCTCTCATGCTGGACTTGTTCTCCTGAGCTCTGTTCTTTTCTTCCTTTACATGGAGGGGCAGTCATGAGTCACATCCTTCACACTCATAACTGAAAAGAGAAGGGATCTTTCCACTCATGTTGGTGAGGATAATCTCAAAGAAACAATGTTTGGCCTGGTTCAGGTCACATGCCAATCCCTAAGCCATCACCTCTGCAAGAGGATGTGTGTTTTTGTTGGTCCAGTCTGGGTCCAGCCCCGGCCCCAGGCTTGGCGCTGACAGGGTCTGTTTGGTTCATCCCCCGACCTGTCACTATGGCCAGAGGGAGAAAGCCTCAGACCCGTTGAGACTCGGAGCCAGGAGACTTGGAGTAGACTTGGAGCCAGGAGAGGAGCGAGCTCCCTCTGAACCATGTGGTTAAGAATGGGTAAGTGGAAAATCAAGGTGTGACTGCTCCTGTGATGGAGAAGACAGACAGGCGTTGGGCAGATATGTGTATCAGACCCGTGACTGTGGCTTCAGCAACCTCACAGCACTTGCTCTCGGCCTTTATTTACTCCACTGGCCCCTCATACCAGTTCTGTACAATCACTCAAGTATTATGAATTACCCCGCGGTGAGCCTCAAAATACTGAACAACTAGTATGATGTGAGCACCGCCCAAGAAGAAGGGACATACCTTAGTCATTTGGAGAGAGGGTGGGGGTCTCCTCACTACCCTGCAGAAGTGGGGGCTGATGGCATAGACTCGGTGACTTATGAGCAACAGGAATTATTTCTCACAGTCCCGGAGGCTGGAAGTCCAAGCCCAGGGTCCAGCATGGTCAGGTTCTGGTGAAAGTCTCCTTTCAGGCTGCAGACTGCAGACTTCTCAGTGTATCCCCCCAGGGAAGCAAGAGAGCTAACTCGTCTCTGGCCTCTTCTTCCAGCTCCAGTTTGGTTGCTCAGTCTTTGCGACCCCAGGGACTGCAGCACGCCAGGCCTCCGTGTCCATCACCAACTCCTGGAGCTGGCTCAAGCTCATGGCCATTGAGTCGGTGATGCCATCCAACCATCTCATCCTCTGTCACCCCTTCTCCTCCTGCCTTCAATCTTTCCCACCATCAGGGTCTTTTCCAATGAGTCAGTTCTCATCAGGTGGTCAAAGTATTGGTGTTTCAGCTTTAGCATCAGTCCTTCCAGTGAATATTCGGGACTTATTTCCTTTAGGATGGACTGGTTGGATCTCCTTGCAGTCCAAGGGACTCCAAGAGTCCTCCCCAACACCACAGTTCAAAAGCATTAATTCTTATAAGAGCACTGATATCATTCATGAGGGCTCCATCCTCATGATGCAATCACCTCCCAAACCCTTCCCTCCAAATGACATCACGTTAGAGGGTTAAGATTTCAACATATCATTAGGGGAGAGAGGACACAGATGTACAGCCCACAACAAGACTCCAGCTGTGAACCGTGGGGATGCCCATTCTGGCGAACAAGGGTCAAACAACAGCCCAGGTACCTCTACTTTGAGGGCTTCCCAGGTGGTGCTACAGGTAAAGAAACTGCCTGCCAGAGCAGAAGGTAGAAGAGACAGGGTTCACTCCCTGGGTCAGGAAGATCCCCTGGAGAAGGAAATGGCAACCCACTCCAGTATGCTTGCCTGGAGAATCCCATGGACAGAGGAGCCTGATGGGCTACAGTCCATGGGGTCCAAAAAGGGTCTTAGCACGCATCTTTATTTTACCTTTATGCTGAAAACAAGAGAGATGTTTGGCTTTGTGCCTAGACACATGGCGAATCCGTGGAAAGAACTCGAGACCCCTGGCACCAATTCTAGTCTTCTTCCACTGTCCTAAACTACCCCCTGTCCTCAACCATCAGGAGGGGAAGTGAGACAGGATGGAGGAAGCCCGAGAAGAGTTGCTATTATGATCCCAGCGGAGTGGAGGAAGCAGCCAGCACGCCACAGCACACAAGGAGGGCTGCTTAGTGGGTGCCACAAAAACCTGGAAAGCAGCGCCTGCCAGACAGCAAGGATGGGGCGCGGCCAACGGGATGGGAGTCTGCAGCCAGGACGGCAGATGCCGGGAGGGCTGCAGCTATTCTGGGCTTCGAGCTGTACCTGCTCCCTCACCCAGGCCCTGCCAGTCCCACAGCCCCAGGGGAGCGGGGAGACCCCCACCCTCCCTCCAGCTTCTTACAGATGGAGTGTCTGAGATCTGAGACTTCAGAGGCAGGAAGCCAGGCCAAAGGGAATCAGCCCCTCACAAAACAAACATGACTCAGTACCATCTCACAGCACAGTAAATGCTTAGTCATTGTCCTTATTAGAACTCTAAATCCACCCAATCTACTTGGACTCATCTGGTCTGAATGTCCCACGCTACTAGTTTAACAGCTGAGGGGACTTCTCTGGGGGTCCAGTGATTAAGAATCCACCTGTCAATGAAGGGGGTCACGGATTTGATCCCTGGTCGGGGGATATTCCACATGCCAAGGGACAAGGAAGCCTGTGGGCCACAACTACTGAAGCCTTCACACCCTAGAGCCCAACTCTGCCACAAGAGGGGCCACAGCCGTGAGAAGCACACACGCTACAGCTTGAGAGCAGCCCTCCAGACAAAGCCCACGTGCAGCAACGAAGATCCCAGCGAAAAATAGTTAACCTTGTTGAAAAAAGAAAGACATGGAGGCCCAAGAGGAGACTATAGCTGTGCCCCAAATTTGAAGCAAATTTGAAGGAGAATTGGGCATGGCCTAATACCTCTACTTGGGACTCCTTCACCCTGGGTTGCCCAAGATGGGGAGAGCATACAATTCTCATTCTTGGGGTCGTCCTCCTTCCACTTCATGGGGCCAGCTGGGCTGACCTTAAAGCTCCCATCCCTCCAGTAAGGGCTGTGCAGGGCTGACGGCCTGAATTCCAACTCCATCAGCTTCCCCATCCTCAGGCGCCATCTTGAGGAGCGCAAGGCGCAGGCTCGGCCCGCCACTCTCTCCGGGACGCCGGGACGCAGGCACGCAGGCACGCAGGCACGCAGGCACGCAGGGACGCAGGGCGGCAGGCACGCAGGCACGCAGGGACGCAGGCACGCAGGGCGGCAGGGTGGCAGGGCGAGCGTGCCCACAGCGGCGGCCCCACGTCTCCACCGCGGTGTGGGCCCTCTCGGCTCTCTGGGCCAAAGGCGCCGCCTGAGCAGAAGCATCTGAGCCCCACATGTCTCTCCTGGAGAGAGAGTAGCAAGAAGGGGTGAGAAAGCACTCCCTCCTCTTCTGCCCCGGCAGATGTCTTCTTTCCGTCGGCTCCGCCTTCTCAGCCTGCCGGGCAGCCACGGGTGTGTCACGTGGCTCTGTCGTGTCCTCTGTGTTCAGTTCTGTGGTTCGGGGCACAGGCGCTGGAATATTAGGTATACCGTTGACTAGATGTGTGACCTGGACAATTTACCTCACCCGTCTGTTTCCTCATCTGAAAAATGAGACTATGGGGTAGGATCCACCTCTAAGGGTTGGGAGGTTTTCATGACGTAAAGGATTTGTCTCTGTGCCTAGGATAGAGTCAGCCCTGGGTGCTTTTTAGGGGTCAGGTGAATCGATGTCCACACGGCCCGGAGTGAAGCGGGGCTCACTGTCATCCCCGCCTTCCCGGCTCCTCTGAGACCATCCCAAGCCCTGCGTATGCCAGGAGCCCTTCTCAGGTTTCTCGCAGCTCCCATCAATTTCTCTTTCCAGAAACATCAGTTTCGTGATGAATTAAATAAATATCATGTCTAATTATCCTGAGTTGGTGTCAGTCTTGTCTCTGCATCTAAAACCCTGAACGCCTATCAGGCAAGACCAGTGGGTTTTCTTCTCTCCCTGGCAGTGCAAAGCCCATGCCCAGGGATATAGGGGTTCGGGGAAGGTTAGCAATTAGATGACCAAACAGCTTGGTAGCTTTCATGGGAATGGAGTAAAGCCATCTGTGTGGATCTCATCTCTCGCTCCTGTGATCTGTAAGGCACAGCACATTCCTGAGGTCCTAGGCCAGACCTAGAAATCTGTCACGTGAAAGATCCAGCATGTCTCATCCATGACCCAGAGAAGACAGAATTAGCATCACATGGACAAAGCAGTCAGCAGCTTAGGAAATGGCCTTAGCAATTCGCTGATCGAGGAAGCACCTTTTTTCATCTCTCCAGAGGGATGCCAAGGATCTGAGGGCTTGGCAGAACGACCCTCCCTCACGCTGCTGGTAAGAGGCAATCCAGAGATCTCTGCTCAGCGCTGCTGGCCCTAGACCTTGAACCTTGCCCTCTCAACCAGCTGCCTCCTAGGGAAGTCACGCTAGCATCACTCCTGCTTGGCCACAGTGGACTCCACGACCCCACCCCCTTAAGCAGGCAGGAGCTGCCAGGGGCGGCTTTGTTCACTGTATGCTTCCTTGAGGCCCATCCACTGGAATGTTTAAGAAAACCCAGCATGGTATGTAAAGAACATCCCTGTGACTGGCACCGGGACATACTGCTGCCCAATCCCTCCCTGTCCCAGGGCTCACCTCTCCTCCAGAACAGGCTTAGAGCAGACCCAGGGCAGGGGAGGTGCGTCCGAAAGGTGGTCCCCCCTCACAGCCATTAACCCAAAAAATGAGCCTCTGCTCCCCTGTATTGATGCTACAGGGGTGCTCCATGCTGATCCCACAGAGCACCATCCACCTTCCACAGACAAGGGGACTCAGGAAGACGGTGTGAGCTTGGGCTTTGGAGAGAGTGACCAGGTTGCAGTTCTTTCTCTGCTGCTCTGCAAGCTGTGAAACTTCAGGCAGGTTACTCAATGTCTTTGCTCTTAAGTTTTCCTCTGGCTGGAAGAGGGGGCTACCATACTTGTTTCAGGTTGTTTGGGGGATTTTCAAAGCAGGCATTTGGGAAGCACTGAACACAAAGTGAGTGTTTAATGACTGATGGACACCAGCTCTTCCACCCACGAGCTAAGCTACCTTCAGCAAATTACCTAATTCATCCGGGCCTCGGGCTTCCCTGGTGGCTCAGTGGTAGAGAATCTGCCTGCCAGTGCAAGAGATGCTGGTTTGATCG
>SJYV01026861.1:0-15018 GCA_006410875.1 Neotragus pygmaeus | reverse complement strand
GTTAAGTCCTGATTATCTGAGACCACCAGGAAACAGGAGCGACTAAGGCTCACCAAACCACAGGAAGTACACACCCTAATCAGACCACAGCTCTAACCCTGCCTTTTGTCACAGTGACCCCAGTTCCCAACAGGCAGCCAGCTGCCCTGAAGTTCCCTGCTGCTCTCTGCTCTTTCAGTAAAAACGCTAACAAGCCAACAGTTTCATGTTCAAGTAAAACAAGAGAGTCAGAAGTGGAATTCCACAAAATGGTTAAACCAAGTCCCAGATAATTCAAACCTGTAAGTTGCAGTCACCCCCAATTTTTTAAAAAATGTATTTCCTTCCAGTACAGCTGATTTACCATGAGGTACATCCACACTTTTGAACGCAATATTTTAGGGTCATAAGAACTTTACAATGGGACTTGATTTCCAACGTGGGAGTCACATGAAAAGGTCTTTACCTTCCTTCTTCAGTAATTCAACTACAATAAAAGTCAGACACAGTTCAGTAAGGGCCATTACCTGTCGATGCATAGAATCTTTATTTGCAATTTCATTTTCAAGTTTATCACTGAGGTCGTCCTAAGTTTCAGATCAAACATAAAGTTAACATCCTCAAAATTAAAGTCCTAGATATGGCAGTTTTCTCAGATGTGAGCAAAAACGCGTCTACCTCAAAATTCACATTTGCCACGATTGGCAACCATCTGTCTTAATGTTTTGTCCAGCCACTTGGTTTACCAAGCTTCTTTTCTACATAATAAACCCAAACAGCAAACAAAAAGTATACTAAACTACCCTGTTATTGCAAGAATTCCAGGAGGGAAGGTATCTGGCATGAAGTCAGGACCTCTGTCTACTACACCATACAGGCGGGCTTGACCCAGAACAGGGAGGGGCCTTCAACAGATCCAACGGGGAGCTCTGAGGCTCGTTTCCTTGGGTAAAAGTTGGAAAAATCTCATGCAATTTCCTCAAAATTAAAGTAAGAATATTAACGAGTGGAAACAGAAGTCAAAGTGTAACACAACTGGGCGCAGCCTTCTCAAGCCTAGTTCTTCTAAAGCAGTTACACCAAATGTATGAAGCGCTCAAACCAGGACCAGAACTTGCTGCTGGTGCGAATCCTGTCCACTGGCTCAAAACCCATTTCAGGACCCTCCCTGGTCACTAAGTAACCAATGTGGGCAAAGTCCTACCATTAAAAGTGAAAGGTCTTAAAAACGCTTTTTCTAGAACTCTATACATATTAAACTCTGCCACCTAATCTCCTCCTGTTGCCAAAGAGTAGTGTGAATAGGTTATACAAATGTGCAAATATTTCTGTTTTGAGTTCTCACACAGAATTACTCATACCAAGCTACTAAACAAGTACACCTGCTGTACACCACGTTGCAGGGGTTCTCTCTGAGACGGTCTTATGGGGGAGGGGTGGGGCGGGGTGGGCGCTGTCTGTATGCGCACAGAGGAGAGGCAGGGCTCACAGGAGGAGGGCTGAGCCCCCAGCACTCTTCTATTTTCACAGTGACTGCTAGGGAGTTTCTCATAAATCATGACATGACCGCCAGAAACATCCTGATTCCACATGGTCACACAGCTCGGGCCTGAGGATCTGAGGGTGAGCAAAGGCCACTCGACTTGTCTGACCGCCGGTGTCACCGTCACACATCCCTTCAAGGAGTGGAATCTCAGAAAACTAGAGAAGATGGCCAGGCAAACTGCCTCAGCAGAGCCCACACAGCATGCTTCCATGTCTCCGAGAGAACGGGCTCCACAGACGTCACCAGACTCGCCTGAGTGAATCAGAAGGAAATTTCAGCATCATCAGGAACACATTCAACAGGCAGGTGGAGGGGGGGATGAACCGGGAGACTGGGGTTGACATATATACAGTACTGATACTACACATAAAGTCGAGTAAGAACCTAGTGTACAGCAAAGGGAAGTCTACTCAGTGTTCTGTGGTGAAAATGGGCAGGAAATCTAAAAGAGAGGGAGATAGATAGATAGATAGACAGACAGATACATGACTGATTCACTTTGCTGTACAGCAGAAATGGACACAGCAGTGTAAAGCAACTATACACCAATAAATGAATGAATGGATGAATGAATTTTTAAAACAGTAGTACACTGGGCCCCCTAGAACTTGTGGAAATGAGGAGTCTACACCCAGGGTGCAGCACAGCACCAGGGCTGCCCTCATGTTGGTCCACTGGCAACGGACCACCTGGACCAGGCCTCTTCTACCCCAGAGACCTTGACGCAGAGGTGGGGAGGCAGCCAGTCGCGGTCTCTCCAGTGCTCTGCTCTTGCTCACGCAGCCATCCCAAGGCTGAGTCACTGGGAGAACAAGGGACCCACAGTCCACCTCAGGACAACAGACACGGCCACCGTCACTCACTTCACAGATGTCCCGCTGCAGTTTTGTATTCACTTCCTTGGACTTGAGGAGGCCTTCCTGGCCGTGTCCAGGTCCTCCTCCAGCTCTGTCTCGTGGGCAGAGAGGGCTGCCAGGCGCTCCTTCATCTGGCTGTGCTCCTGAGAGAGCAGAGTTTGTCCATGACTTCCTAGAGCTCGATCACCTTTAGCCAGGTCTTCCTCGTGGCTTAGAGACCATCGGAGGGTCTCTAAGGGGGAAAGGAAGCCTTAGACAGCCTTGTTTTAGGAGGGAGGGAACACAGCACTTTCGGGCAATCAGTGAGGTCAAAACTGCCTTTTGCACTCTGGGAGCTCACAGGACCCTCATGGCCACTCAGACCTACATAGTGCCTTGGTAAGAGGTCCCAACAGCCCCGCACAGACTGGTTGGTAAGATGAGAACCAGACAGAGAGACGAAGGACTTGCCTTTCCATTGGCACTTGGCATGTTTTCTTGCTCGTGATTTACATCAAGCATCCCGTCCGTTAGTATCTTTTCCTGGTTATTCTCCTCTTTAAGAATCATCTGCTAAAACCAAAAAATTGAATCACAGTAAAGAAATAAGTAAAGACAGCAAAACTTCACCTGGAAAAACTCAACTCTTAACTGAAAATGCAACATAAAAAGAAAATACATGGTGATGCTATCCATCCCGAATACAATCAGGTGATTAGAGTCAAAATTTATCTTCTACTGGACAAAGGGGTACTGAAGACATCCTGCAGCTTTGAGCCACAAGGCTAGTTTACTAGTCATTAAAATAACCCAGGTGGGCGGGTCCTCAATCAGAAAGATAAATAACATCTGCTGCCCACCACTACAGCCTTCATTCTTTTTTAAAATGAAAGGATACAAATGACAAACCCTTAACTGAAATTACACGATGACTGATCAAACCTACCTCTTTATGTGTGGCACCTAATTCTTCTAACAAACTACACCTTTCAAGTGCTACTCGTAATCGCGCTCTCAACTCAAATAAAAGGGGCCGAGTCACTGTGTGTTGATGTGTGTATATACATTAGTACACTTCTTAGTGTATACTCACCCTAATACACGGATACTGTAACAGAATACTTTTAATGTCTCTCATTCATCTTAATGTCAAGAAAATCTGCTTGTTAACAGCTTTAAATTCTAAGTTTGAGAGAACAAAATGTTATCCTAAATTAATTCTATTACCCAATTTTTAACTGCAAGTTGATATACAGAATATAATAAATCTTGAGATATTTATGCCAACTAATACTTTTTAACTGGGGGCTTCCCAGGTGGCTCAGTGGTAAAGAATCCGCCTGCCAATGCAAGAGGGCAGGTTTGATCCCTGGGTCGGGAAGATCCCCTGGAATAGAAGATGGCCACCCACTCCAGTATTCATGCCTGGGAAGCCCCATGAAGAGAGGAGTGTGGTGGGCTACAGTCCACAGGGTTGCAAAGATTCAGACATGACTGAGCATGTACGCAGGCAATGCTTTTTAACCATATAAAACTCTGACTTCTTACAGAAAAAATGAATATACAAGAATTCAAGAAGCTCAAAAGTCAACTAGTTACATAAATACGTGCATCATCCACCTAACAAGGCAGCAAGTGTACAAATCCAGGACAGTCGGGTGGCTGGTACCTTCTTGTCCATGGCTTGTGGTGCTCAAACAGCAATTTCAGCGCCCTGAGCACCTCCACCTCTCTGGTCATGCCGGCTGGGGACTGCGCCTGCTGCTTGCCTGCCGTCATCCGGAGGGACGGCGCATACCGGGAAACCAGGCACTCCAGGTGCTCCAGCAGCAGCTGCAGGGCGGGGCCAAAGGAGCACCTTCAACCTCAGGCTCAAATTCAGGGCCAAAAACTCCTCTCAGCCCCACGCTATAGCCGGAAACATGCTAAGGCACGTCAGAATCCCACCAGTTCAGTCTAAAGTTAAGAGTGAACTTCCCCAGTGCCCCAGTAGTTAAGACTCCACACTTCTGCAGGGGTCATGGGTTTTAATCCCTGATCGGGGAATTAAGATCCCACAGAAAGTGTAGCGTGGACAAAAATGTAAGTTAAGAGAACCCCCCCCTACTAAGATTATATTAGCTTTCATCATAAATTTGAAGCAAGGTATGAGAACCCCGAACTGATCCCCCCTGGTCTGCTCAGTGGGAAGATGTGAAAAATGACTTGAAAATCAGACAGAGTTTAAAGACAGCAACACAGAGGCCAGCGGTGACTCACCTCGAGCAAAGGTCAACAGATGAGAATCCCCTTACTGACCCTGGCGTTATTTCTTTCTACTTTCAGTTTAGCGATTTCTTCCTCTCTTTTAAGAAGCTGCTCCCTGCATATTTTTAGTTCTTCAGTAGAAGTTGGAAATTTCTAGAAAATAGTTAAATGAGAAACTAAATGCAAACATAAATTAAAAAGAGAGTGAGACTGTGAAGACTGACCCTGTCAAGTCTCTCCAGGCTCCACACAAAGGATCTCCCTGCCCCTCCAGAGAAGAGGGGGTCCACTGACCCCAAGACCACACAGACCACCACAACTCAGACCAGCCTTCAGCCTCCACCTCGACCTGGCAGGCATGCGGCAAGGGAGAACCCAGAATCCAAGCCTGCCTTCTGAAGACCCAGGGACGTCTGAGAAACTTTCCAAAACATTAACCTAACAACAAAGTGGATAAAGAGATTCTTAAACGACACACAGACCAGTGACCTAGAGCCACTGGGGAGAGTGAAGAAAAAAGGGAAGGTCTACAAGGCCACCAAGCTTTGGAGTGTTCCTCTGGGAAAAAGGCTGATGGCACTCCAAGGCCATCTGTTAGCCTGACTCCACTGAAGTCACCCAGTCATTCACTCAACTGGTTAAAATGTTAAATTTATGTTATATGTATTTTTACCACACTTTGCGTGCATGCAGGGCCGTTCACGTGGTGAACTTGCTCAAACTGAACCACATGGAGTCTTTCATTCTTCTATTTTTCTTTGCAGAAATAAAAAGATCCTGGGCTACGTATCCCCTACTACATACTGAGTGTCCAGCACCCAGAACAGTGCCCAGCACTTATAAGATGCATGTAGAAGATATGTGAAGCTATGAGGGTGCATGTCATACACGTAAGCAGTAGGTACAAGTCATTAAAATACTGGACACACTGGTCTGTGCTTTGTAAGGTGGGAGACATTAACGGGCTTAGCCTTTCTACTTCAAGGACTCACTCTTTAGCTCGATCCTCATGCCCCAGAGACTGCTCCAGCCCGTACAGCCTTTCTTTGGAAGAAGGGAGACGTTAAGGGGCTTAGCCTTTCTGCTTCAAGGACTGACTCAATAGCTCAGTCCACGTGCCCCAGTGACTCCTCCAGCCAGTGTTTCCCTTCTTGTGGGGCCCCCGCCCATCCTCCACACAGCACCTGCACAACCTCTTACAAGGTAAACCTGCTGGGGTCGATCCTGCCCACTAAGGCCAAAACGCCCTGGCCAGCAGAGCCCACAGCCATGCTAACAAAATGAAACATAACCCCAACACTTCGCCGGGTGAGGGCCAATCCGACAGGCCCAGCCCCCGGCTGCTCTCACCTCAGGCCACTCTGCTTCCAGGACTTGGGCTGAGGCCAAGTTCTTCCTAGTCTTGGCCTTTGCCTTGCGGTTGCAGCACTGAAATAACGCCCACAGGCGGGCCCTTCTGAGACCCATCCTCATGGATGGGGGCAGCCCCCCACTCAGGGGCAACCGCTGTTTCATGGTAGGATACCTCGGCTCCCAAGCTATCACCACCGATCTCACACTACGACCACCGCTCTCACACTATGACCACCAGCACCGCTGTCTCAAGGAGAAATGGCACGAAAGCTCTGCCCCCAGCACGTCTCCCAGGAGCCTGGAACCTGAACCTGCTCAGTCACAAGGGTTTCTGTGGTAACAGGGGGGCTGGGCTGAGGCCCACCATCAAGGGTGCAGAGATGGGGGAGGGGCTGCCAAAAAGACGACAGGTGAGTGTGGGGTGCGGGAGAAGGAAGGCCGTGCCCACAGCTCAGGCCCCCTGTCAAACATGACCCTGCAAGGTACTCGGTCACAGTCAAACTGACCAGTATAAACTTCTTCAGAAACCACCACCCCTGGGAATGAGCACGTCTTCTAAGTGGGCTTCTGCCTCCTCTACCCCCGAAACAAGCCTCCAGTGAGGCTACTGAGAGGGCACCCTTGAACTCAAGGGCATCCCCAGAACCCACCTGGCTGAGGAGGACTCACTGCGCTAGCTGCCCCTCACTCTCACCCTGAGCTCGGTCCTCCCTGTCGAACTCCCTCACTTGAGCTCAGCAAGGGCTTGACCAACCTCGTTCCAGGCACTTAAAATGAACCCACAGTGGGTACAGGGGTTCATTCAACCTGCTGTGAACTCGCCCTCTTAACTTTGACCCTGGGCTGCCAGACGACTTTGCCCCATGGGGGCTGCACGGTGGAGGTTCAGGGGTGTCCCTGCCTCGAGCCGCGACAGTCAGCACCTCCCAGACCCCGCCAGGTGCTCCCCACCCTCCGCCCCTGAGTCTCCCCCCCCCCCTCCTGGNCAAAAAAAAAAAAAAAAAAAATTGAAGAAAATCTTCTGAAATAAAAGTTAACTCAAAATTACATACTGAAAAGATACAATGCATATTCTGGAAAATCAACCCAGAATGATTGATATCAAGGGACATTGTAGTAGAATAATTAGCATTCAAAGAAAAAGAGAAATGCATTAAGAATAGATATTCAATAACAAAGAATTCTAAAGCCTCTTTCAGTTAGAAAATTTAAAATTATGCTATCACACAACCCTTGCTAGCCCAGGTTCAATGCATGATACTGGATGCTTGGCACTGGTGCACTGGGACGACCCAGAGGGATGGTACAGGGAGGGAGGAGGAAGGGGGGTTCAGGATGGGGAACACGTGTATACCTGTGGCAGATACATGTTGATGTATGGCAAAACCAATACAATATTGTAAAGTAATTAACTTCCAATTAAAATAAATAAATTTATTTAAAACAAAATAATATCAAATTAAAAAAAATAAAGTACAAATACAAAAATAATCAGAAAAAAATGTTTAAAGAACATTAGTGAAAACAACATTTCAGAATCCATGGGATATAGCCATTGCAGTTATCTGAGTCAAATTATAGCATGAAGAACTATATCAACTCAAAGAAAAGTGTGAGTTTAATAAACCATATTAGAAGTTATAGCCAATTCAATTATCCAAATGAAGTAACTAGAGGATTAAGAATTGTAAAGAAAGACATAAACCTAACTCTGTTTGCAGATTACAAAATTAAGTCTCTGGAAACCCAGAACAGCAAAAGGACTATGCTTTAATATAATCACAAATTAATGGTAAAGTCAGTGTAGAAACAAATAATCTCTATAGNAATTGTAAAGAAAGACATAAACCTAACTCTGTTTGCAGATTACAAAATTAAGTCTCTGGAAACCCAGAACAGCAAAAGGACTATGCTTTAATATAATCACAAATTAATGGTAAAGTCAGTGTAGAAACAAATAATCTCTATAGTAGTTTAAACAAAATATAGTTAAGAGACATGATGGATGAGAAAAATCCAAATAAAATAGGGAGGGAAAAGAGATACAGAAAATTTTAAAAAGAGAGAGAAAAATAAGAAAAAGAAATAGCCACAGCCTAGTAAGTAACCAAAGAATTTCAAATGAATGGAAACTTTTCTTCCTTCTTGAGTTGAAAAACCTCACATTAAATCTATGGCAGTTTTCCCAACCTGTCTGACTTCAGACTCTACTACAAAGCCACAGTCAACAGGACAGTATGGTACTGGCACAAAGACAGAAATATAGATCAGTGGAACAAAATAGAAAGCCCNCTTGAGAAAGAAGAATGGAACTGGAGGAATCAACTTGCCTGACTTCAGGCTCTACTACAAAGCCACAGTCATCAAGACAGTATGGTACTGGCACAAAGACAGAAATATAGATCAATGGAACAAAATAGAAAGCCCAGAGATAAATCCACACACCTATGGACACCTTATCTTTGACAAAGGAGGCAAGAATATACAATGGAGAAAAGACAATCTCTTTAACAAGTGGTTCTGGGAAAACTGGTCAACCACTTGTAAAAGAATGAAACTAGAACACTTTCTAACACCATTCTCAAAAATAAACTCAAAATGGATTAAAGATCTAAATGTAAGACCAGAAACTATAAAACTCCTAGAGGAAAACACAGGCAAAACACTCTCTGACGTAAATCATAGCAGGATCCTCTATGTCCCATCTCTCAGAGCAATGGAAATAAAAGCAAAAATAACAAATGGGACCTAATTAAACTTAAAAGCTTTTGCACAATGAAGGAAACTATAAGCAAGGTGAAAAGACAGCCTTCAGAATGGGAGAAAATAATAGCAAATGAAGCAACTGACAAAGAATTAATCTAAAAAGTATACAAGCAGCTCATGCAGCTCAATTCCGGAAAAATAAGTGACCCATTCAAAAGATGGGCTAAAGAACTAAATAGACATTTCTCCAAAGAAGACATACAGATGGCTAACACACACATGAAAAGATGCTCAACATCACTCATCATCAGAGAAATGCAAATCTAAACCAAAATCAGGTACCATCTTACACCAGTCAGAATGGCTGCTATCAAAAAGTCTACAAACAATAAATGCTGGAGAGGGTGTGGAGAAAAGGGAACCCTCTTACACTGTTGGTGGGAATGCAAACTAGTACAGCCACTATGGAGAACAGTGTAGAGATTCCTTAAAAAGCTGGAAATAGAACTGCCATACAACCCAGCAATCCCACTGCTGGGCATATACACCAAGGGAACCAGAACTAAAAGAGACATGTGTACCCCAATGTTCATCACAGCACTGTTTACAACAGCCAGGACATGGAAACAACCTAGATGTCCATCAGCAGACGAATGGATAAGAAAGCTCTGGTACATATACACAGTGGAGTATTACTCAGCCATTAAAAAGAATACATTTNTGGAGGGAAGACTAAAAGCAGTCATTTTTTCAAACTGAAAAAGAAAACCCACATGTGACCATGTCACAGAATACAGGTCACGTAACCCCTCCCTCCTCAGCCTTCTCCTCCACCACGAGCAGCCCATCATCACAAGGCCTGCCCTGGGCCGGCAGGGGCAGGGCAAGAGTGCAGACTGGCTCCTCTGTCTCCAGGCCACGTGAGCTGCTTGTTCCACCTTCTTCCCAAGTTTACGTGGCACTGAAACAGCCTGGGCAAGCTGGGGATTCTGACCAGAAACACAACTGTGGGTACCAAGCAAGGACCCCTGGTTCTTGTTTTTCCCGGTATCAAATAAACTTGATCAATACAACAACTGTGACTGTTACATGTGGCTTCAGATGACAGAAGAAACCTGGGGCGTCCCCACTTCCAGCGACAGACGCAAGCAGCTTGTAGGTCAGCCTACCAAGAGCTAGAAAAGCTAAATACAGTTTAAAAGAGGTCCTTCNAATACAACAACTGTGACTGTTACATGTGGCTTCAGATGACAGAAGAAACCTGGGGCGTCCCCACTTCCAGCGACAGACGCAAGCAGCTTGTAGGTCAGCCTACCAAGAGCTAGAAAAGCTAAATACAGTTTAAAAGAGGTCCTTCCTGTTGCTGCTGCTAAGTTGCTTCAGTCGTGTCTGACTCTGTGCGACCCCATAGATGGCAGCCCACCAGGCTCCCCCATCCCTGGGATTCTCCAGGCAAGAACACGGGAGTAGGTTGCCATTTCCTTCTCCAATGCATGAAAGTGAAAAGTGAAAGTGAAGTCACTCAGTCGTGTCTGACTCTTAGTGACCCATGGACTGCAGCCTCCCAGGCTCCTCTGTCCATGGGATTTTCCAGGCAAGAGTACTGGAGTGGGGTACCATTGCCTTCTCCCAGAAGAGGTCCTTAGGCAGCCACAGTCCAAGATTTCAAACAAAAGGGAAGCCCAGTGAGGGAGCTGGAAGCTGAGTGGGCCACTTCTTCCCTTGGGCCATCTGAACAAAGCTGACTCTGCCAAGAAAAGGCAGGGAAAAAGGCAAGCAGAGGGGACTGGCTAACACAGCTCTGGATGGTTCCTTGGGCTGAGACGACAAAAATTCGAGCGCAGGCCAGATGAGTCAGTCCGGGAGAGAGAAAACGTACCCAATACTCTGCCCAAACCGGCTGAGCGCTGAGTATCAGTCACCTCGTGGTGCTCAGGAGACAGATGGTGGGCTTCAGGACCTGCCGAGAAGAGGGGAACCTGGGAGGCAGCCCAGGCTTCCAGACTGAGACGCTGGAAAGCTCCTCCCTGGGGTTGGGGGGGAAGGTGGGTGAAGGCTGCTGAGACTGAGCTTACAGGGACCCCAGCCTCAAGTCCCTCAAGCCCTGAGTGAACAGACAGCTCTGTCCCCACTGGAGGTCTGCGTCAGAGGAAACTCTGGAGAAGACAGCATCACTCAGAACCTCTAGGGTTTTCCAAACATAATGTCCAACATGCAACCAAAAAAGCAAAAAAGGGTGTAACAACAAACAGGACCAAGAGAAAAAGAACTGAGCCAGATCCAGAGGTATCAGATGTATATCAGCATATCAGAGGTTATGCTAGAGGCATCAGATGCAAACGTCACCTGTTCAAAAATATACTTGACAAAAGGAAAAATTTCTGAGAATCAAAACTGAGTCTAGAACTTTACAATAACAGTGACTGAATTTAAAAACTCAGTCTCTGGGCTTAACATCAAACTGGACGTAGCTGAAGAGAGGATCAGTGAACTGAAGGATGGATCAGTTAAAAAAATATATATATAAGAGAAAAAAGTATAGAATATATTGAAGGAGCCCCTTGTTAAACTACATTGTTAAAAACTATAACATGGGGACCCTCATGGTGGAGAAAAGACAGAAAGGGGAATAAGAAATGCCTCCAGGGGTTGAAACTAAAGAGCCTCTTAATGAAAGTGAAAGAGGAGAGTGAAAAAGCTGGCATAAAACTCAACATTCAAAAAATGAAGATCATGGCATCAGGCCCCATCACTTCATAGCAAATAAATGGGGAAACAAGGGAAACAGTGACACTTTATTTTCTTGGGCTCCAAAATTACTGCAGAAGGTGAAATTAAAAGATGCTTGCTCCTTGGAAGGAAAGCTATGACAAACCTAGACAGCATATTAAAAAGCAGAGACATTCCTTGCTGACAAAGGTTCATTTAGTCAAAGTTATGGTTTTTCCAGTAGTCATGTTATGGATGTGAGAGTTGGCCCATGAAGAAGGTTGAATGCCGAAGAATCGATGCTTCTGAAGTGGGGAGTTGGAGAAGACTCTTGAGAGCCCCGTGGACTGCTAGGAGATCCAACCAGTCCATCCTAAAGCAAATCAGACCTGAATATTCACTGGAAACACTGATGCTGAAGCTCCAATACTTTGGCCACCTGATGTGAAGAACTGACTCATTGGAAAAGAACCTGATGCTGAGGAAGACTGAAGGCAGGAGGAGAAGGGGATGACAGAGGATGAGCTGGTTGGATGGCATCACCGACTCGATGCTCATGAGCCTGAGCTAGCTCCGGGAGCTGGTGATAGAGAAGCCTGGCGTGCTGCAGCCCATGGGGTCACAATGGGTCAGATACTGAGCGACTGAACTGACTGACAGGGACAGTGGCAAGAGTTGGTTCAAGAATCAGACCATTGACTCAAAAATGAAAACCACACATTGGTTTCAGTTCCTCTGTGGGTGCCTAAGGCAAGAAGAAAATGTTCAAGCGCTCAGAGGAGAAATGGTGTGGCTTTTAATGGCACAGCAACACTGAGAGCTGACTTTTCAAGAACAAGAAAGTCAGAAGATAATGGACTGGAATCTGTAAAATGCTGAAAAACAAATAACCACCAACCTGGAATTCTATACCCAAGAAAAACACTCTTCGAAAGTGAAAGCAAAATAAAGACTTTTGGGGCAAATGGAAATGAGACAACTCATCACCCACAGACATGAACTAAAAAAATATTAAGGCAGTGCTTTGGTAGAAAGAAAAGTAGCCTCTGATGGAAATATAAAAAACAAGTAAAGACCAACAACGAGGTAACTGTGAGGATAAACACTAACTTTACAAAACAATGATGTTAATGCCCAAAATATATCTAACAGCTTAAAGTGTAACAGTGACAAGGAGGAAACAGTCATGTCAGGGAGGCAGTAAAAGTACTAAGACTTAAATGTAAAACACACACTGTTTCTGCGAATGTGCAGCCAACAACCTGGCAGAGGAGCACAGAACTAGAGAAACACTTCATACTTCTAAAAGATGACAAGAGCAAAGAACACAGAATAGGTGGGACAAACAGAAAACAAACAGTCACATCGTATCTATACACTGAAATATCAACATTATAAACAGAGCAAATACTTCCATTAAAAGATAAAGTGTCAAACTGATTCCAGTGAAAACTATACACTATTCACAGAGGTACATGTCAAGATGAAGGTCTTTTAGACAGGTGAAAGTAAAAGATACCCAGGCCAACAAGGACAGAAAATTGATGTGGCAATATCACTGTCAAATAGTGTCTAAAGAAAGAAGCATTACTAGCGATGAAAAGGAGCATCTCATATTGATAAAAGTTCAGTCTAGCAAGAAGATGAGGATTTTAAATTTGAATGTACCTAATAACATAACCTCAAAATATTAATACATAAAACCCAACAGAAATAGAAAAGGAATAACAGCCAAGTTCAAAATCCCAGTGGGAGACGTTAAAGACACATCTCTCGTGGAACTGGGCTCCCTGGTATGTTGTCACCATGAAGTACCGGAAATGCGGCTGGCTCTACAATGAGATGTGCTGCAAGCCTGAAACACACACTGGATTTTAAAGACTTAGCATGAAAAAAAGAATGTGAACTATTTCTTTAGATTTTATCATGTTGATTACATACTGAAAGGATAATATTTTGGGTGTGTTAAAATAAACTACAGGTAATTTCACCTACTTCTGCTTTTATTCAACGTGGCTACCGGAATCTGAATTACATGAGTGACAAACTTGATCTGATACACACGGAACATTGCATTCCCACTGATAACATATTATTTTCAAGAGCCCAAGGAACATATAACAAAAAGAATATATATTGGGCCATTAGGAAAGCTCNGTGGCTACCGGAATCTGAATTACATGAGTGACAAACTTGATCTGATACACACGGAACATTGCATTCCCACTGATAACATATTATTTTCAAGAGCCCAAGGAACATATAACAAAAAGAATATATATTGGGCCATTAGGAAAGCTCAAATTATTTCAAAGGACTGAAATAACACAGGGTATACTTACGGATTGCAATGGGCTGATGATTTACATGCCCTCAAACTTCACCCTGCATGTGGTGATGATCCTAGGAGGCAGGCACTCTGGGAGGGGTCAGGCCAGGAGGGAATGGGCTCCTGTGCTGCGAGGACAGGGAGAAGAAGCAGGCAGTCTAGAACCAATAAACAGGCCTCACCAGATGTGGCACCTGCTGGTGATCTTGGGACTCCCCAGCCTCCAGGACTACAAGAGACAACTTTCTGTTGTTTATCAGCTAGTCTACGGTATTTATAACAATAGCCCAAAAAAGACTAAGACAGGGATCTTCATGGAATTAAGTTAGAAATCAAAAAAGGGTCACGGAATAAACCTCCCCAAACATTGGGAAGTTAAATGACATACTGCTTGAAGAATTTCATGAATAATAAAAAATACACAATGTTGTTTAAAAAACATAATGAAAATTAGAAAATACTTTTCCATAAAAGATAATGAAAATCTGGCTTATTCAAATTTGTGGGATGCAGCGAACTATGTTTAGAGGTTAACTTAAAGCCTTAAACACATATACTGGAAAAGAAGGAAGGCTAAAAATCAATTGAGCCTCTCTCCCAAGAAACCAGAAAAAAGCATAGCAAATGAATCACAAGGCAGATGGAAAAAAAAGGAGCAGAAAACAAGGAAACAGAAAGCAGATATGAAGATTTTTAAAAACAAAGCCAAAAGTTGGCTCTTTGAAAGGACTGATAAAACTGATAAACCCCTAGAGAGACTGTTTAAGAAAAAGAGACAAAGCGTAAATCACCAGCATCAGGGATTTTTAAAAGGGGAGACAACACATCTTGCAGATAAGAAAAATATTATAAACCACAGTTCACTTACTAATTGGAGAGTCTGCTCGATTCAATAAATTCCTAGCAGGGAGGAAATGCTTTACTTAAATAGACCCAAGAAGACATACAAAATCAGAAATTTTTATTTGCATGAAAAAAATTACATCTGAACTTAAAAGCCTCCCCACAATGAAACCAACTGGTTTTGCCAATCAGTTCTTCCAAAAATCTAGGGAAAAAAACAGTAATCTCACAGGAACTCTCGGGGTAAGCAAGGAACACTCTCCAACCTTGTTTTATAAGACTAGCATAACCTTGATACTAAAACCAACAAAGAAGAAGTACAAGAAAGTAAAATTACAGACTCTGAGTATAGATGAAATAATTCTAAATAAAACACTAACAGTCCAACTGAAGATCAGTTTGGGGTTGTTTTAGAATCACAAAATTTTTAAAAGTTAAATCACCACATAAAAGAAAAATCACCTGTTTCA
>SJYV01026857.1:19258-49194 GCA_006410875.1 Neotragus pygmaeus | reverse complement strand
AGAAACACAGCTGGAATCAAGATTGCCGGGAGAAATATCAATAACCTCAGATATGCAGATGACACCACCCTTATGGCAGAAAGCGAAGAGGAACTAAAGAGCCTCTTGATGAAAGTGAAAGTGGAGAGTGAAAATGTTGTCCTGAAGCGCAACATTCAGAAAACAAAGATCATGGCATCTGGTCCCATCACTTCATGGGAAATAGATGAGGAAACAGTGTCAGGCTTTATTTTTTGGGCTCCAAAATCACTGCAGATGGTGATTGCAGCCATGAAACTGAAGGATGCTTACTCCTTGGAAGGAAAGTTATGACCAACCTAGATAGCATATTCAAAAGCAGAGACATTACTTTGCCAACCAAGGTCTGTCTAGTCAAGGCTATGGTTTTTCCAGTGGTCATGTGTGGATGCGAGAGTTGGACTATAAAGAAATCTGAGTGCCCAAGAATTGATGCTTTTGAACTGTGGTATTGGAGAAGACTTGAGAGTCCCTTGGATTGCAAGGAGATCCAGTCAGTCCATCCTAAAGAGATCAGTCCTGGGTGTTCATTGGAAGGTCTGATGCTGAAGCTGAAACTCCAATATTTTGCCCACCTGATGCAAAGAGTTGACTCGTTGGAAAAGACCCTGATGCTGGGAAAGATTGAGAGCAGGAGGAGAACGGGACAACAGAGGATGAGATTGTTGGATGGCATCACCGACTCAATGGACATGAGTTTGGGTGGAGTTTGGGAGTTGGTGATGGACAAGGAGGCCTGGCGTGCTGCGGTTCATGGGGTCACAAAGAGTCGGACATGATTGAGCAACTGAACTGAACTGAACTAAAGTGAAATACCTAAAATCTCTAAAGGCTGATATCAAGCAGATCTATATGTCTATTATGAAAGCATTGACTTTGATACAAAAAAGAATGTATACTGAATTTTCCTTTAACCAGAAGAGGCAGAGCATTTATTTAAATGGGTTAACAGTTTCCTTGAGGGCCACTGAGCCCTCTGCATATTTCAGAACTCCTCATTACACTTCATCTAGTCGACATTCAACAAGTATCTTCGACTATTGTAGAGCTCACTAATTGGTGAAAATGTCATACCCCATCAATAATTGAAAATCATCCATAGTGAAGTATGAACACAAGGAGCCAGGTTCTCTTCAAGGTGAGTGAAGGCATGAAAAAGTTACTAACAGCTAATAGAAAAACTTGGCTCAATGAGTATTAGAAATGTATAAAGCGAAAGTGTTAGTCACTCAGTCGTGTCCGACTCTTTGCTGCCTCTTGGACTGTAACCTGCCAGGCTCTTCTGTCCATGGAATTCTCCTGGCAAGAATACTGGAGTGGGTTGCCATTTCCTTCTCCAGGAGATCTTCCCACCCCAGGGACTGAACCCAGGTCTCCTGAATTGCAGGCAGGCTCTTAACCATCTGAGCCGCCAAGGAAGCTGAAAGTGTATAAGGTACACATTTTTCTCTCACCTGTTCTCTCACCACTGAGTTTCTCCAAGCTTTGGAAAGTGGCTTCCTATGCTTTTAGGCATCAGTTAAAATATTATCAGAGACTCAGACAGCCATCTCTGAAATGTCACAGACTCCCCTGCAGAGCTCATCGTTC
This sequence comes from Neotragus pygmaeus, assembly GCA_006410875.1. Classification (NCBI taxonomy): domain Eukaryota; kingdom Metazoa; phylum Chordata; class Mammalia; order Artiodactyla; family Bovidae; genus Neotragus; species Neotragus pygmaeus. The sequence continues at coordinate 47,586 of SJYV01026857.1, read as the reverse complement.
TCTCTGTCTGACTCTAAAGATGCAAGTGCTTATAACAGCAGACAATGCCCATTCTGTGGTGTCTGTGTACACCAAGGAGCTGCCTAGGAACCCCCAGACTTGGTAGCAAAAGGAACCCAAAGAAAACCATTAATGGTCTTCATTCAGTGGACTCGAGCAGCTCTTCAAATTTCTGTTTGCTTATAATTATCGTCACACAGATGGACATGAGCTTGGGCAAACTCCAGGAGACGGTGAAGGATAAGGAGGCCTGGTGTGCTGCAGTCCATGGAGTCACAAACAGTCGGACATGACTGAGTGACTGGACAACAACAACAGTCTTCACACAGACTTGTCAGCCTTGATTTTTCGTGTTTGGCTTCCTGGATGGTGCCTGGGCCCACAGGTGCTGTGCTGTTGAAGAGGGGGAGTCTGTCCTAACCTGGAATGATGTCTGTATTTCTTGATGTTTCTGGCTTCATCCTTCACTCTCCTTGGATGGACTGGAAGCATCTTAAAGAAGTCAAGCCCTCCCCAGGAGTTACGTGTGCACACACACATATACACACACCCTCACATTCACTCAGGTCGTCAGCTCAGCTGGTTAGAAGCAGATCATGCTGCAGTCCCCTCCGTGGCTGAGTCAGCAGCTGATTGTGCTTGATGTTGCTCCAGACAGGCCCTTCAACTTGACAGTCTTCTAGCATATGGAGCATTTGTTTTGCACTGGAGGAGTGAGTAACAATTTCTGTGTTAGGAGGGTACATGTAACATCACTATTGTACCATAGCAATTGGTGATTTAATAACCATTTCTAAAGTAACAGATGAAAGGTTGGTGGGAGAATTATAACTATACATAGGTCTCATCAATCATGCATTTATTAGGGAATTAATGTTTTAATATAACCAGTATTCAAATAGTAATTACTCATATATAGTTCAGTGGCTAATTGGATTCTAAAACACAGTCATACACATACACATATTAAAAGCTTTTAACCAGAAAAGAATCAAGGAAGAACTTCATTCCTTGGAACTGTTTATTACACAGAATAATTCCTCTCCTCTCAAACTCTTTTTTCATATGCCAAGTATTATGTTGATTAAAGTAATAAAACTTTAATAAAGAAATATACAGAAATTATACAATGTAAATATAGAAAATGACTAATCTATGAAACATTTTATTTGCCTGTTCCCCCCACCCCAAATTATATTGAGAGTTAATGGTGCCTACTTCTTCTGGAATTATCACCATCCGTTTGGTGGATATTTGAGGAACATAGAAAGCAGTATAAAAATGATACAAGCAGAATATTTGAAGTTTGTGTTTTCATAAATATCTAATTTTTTAAAAGGATTAGGAAATGGCAAACTGCTCCAGTATTCTTGCCTGAAAAATTCCATGGACAGAGGATCCTGGTGGACTACCATCCATGGGGTCGCAAAGAGCCGGGCATGGCTGAACATGCACGCTTGTAATTTTGAAAAGGAATTTGTGCCTCTGTCTATGACATACCTGATACAATCTGAGGAAAAGTCTTCTGTTTAAGATGCTGAGATGCAAAACATCTTAGTACAGATATTTTTCAAAATGTTTAAAGCGATTTATGAAGAAAATTGCATACCTGAACCTGGACCCTGCTTTCATCTGATGCAACCCTTCTCCTTGTCCATCCATTGAGAATGTCATCTGTGCCCTTTGGGCAAAAACCACATGCACAAAAGAGAAAACTGAGTTTTCGTCCCCCCACAACAGTCAGTCTTTGTAAAGCAGAATGAGGACTTCCCCTCCCTTGCAGCCAGAGTCTGTCTTTACATCTTGATGTAACCAAAACGATGGATTAGGAGCACCTTGTCCTGGATTCTTTTCTTGGAAAGATTCATAATTATCCCTGGCGACTGGGTCTGAAGCCAGACTCCAGATAGACTGGGAACACTGCACTGATAGGGTTTTGAGAAGTAGCTGTGGAGAAATAAAATGACACTCATTGAGTTTTATCCATGTCGTTGATCAAGAAGACTGTGTGTATGGGTATCAAAGTGTGTCCAGGGCTCTAGAAGTACGCTAGGGTTGAAAGCGTCTAGCAACCGAGATACACCAGCATAGCTAGATCAGTACATCCTGGCTTCTCACAGGGAGGTCTGTGGACCAGCAACACCAAAATTGCTCAAGAACTTGTTAAAAATGAAGGACCTCAGGCTCTTCCCCAAACCTGTTGAGTCAGAACCTAAATATTAATCAGGGGACTTTTCGAGAAATACTAAAACACTACTGCTGGTCCACTTAGAGCTACTGCCTACCTTCCCTGAGATAAAAAAGCAAAGAGATGGATGCAGGATCAACGCTGTGTATCTTTGCGTTTCACTAGTACCACAATGCCATCTTAGGTATGTTTCATCGGGCTCTCTACTTGGAGTTGTGTGTGAGCTGTCAGTGTGGATGTGGAGCCACACGACCCTGGACTGAAAATAAAAATGGCAATGGTCCCTCCTCAGGATGCAGAGGTATCGGATTCCACATTACTCACACTTGATTACCACTGTCTCATTACTGTGCACGCGCCTGCCTGTGCAAAAGGAATTGCGCAGAAGCAGCCCGTTTTTCTAACAGCTTTGGGAAGAAATGCTTATGGTTAGGGAGGAAAGGCAAGACAAAGGAATAAAATCACAGGGATACACTGACCAGGGATGTTGGCCTTAATTATTCTTACTGGAAAGTGTTTGAGTCCCAGTAGGTGACTCTATTCACTTAGTAAATGGTGAGGTGAAGTGTCGTAATTACAATAAGTTGTATTGGAAACTTTGTCCAGAAAATTACAGGAGCAAACGCTTCTATGTTATATGTGTTTTCAGAGACTGTGTGAGTAGTCTTCGTGATAGCAGCAAGTCTATATTATATCAGCAAAATATAAGAAAATTTAGGGTTTTATGAAAGAGATGAAATGGGGGGGGCATTCTTTGCTTTCCAGAACAGACTTATCATAGAATCATTTTATATCATCAGATGGCCCATAACACTAAAATAGTTAATCTTCAATGCAGTTTCATCATTGAATACAAATGAATTAATAATTTCCCTTCCAATAAATATGGTTCATGGCTTATATGTAGGAAATGTGTCCATGTATTTTAACATTTATAGCAATAGAAGGCATCAAACTAATTCAATAAATGATGATCATTTGCAAATGAAATNAAGCATGATGGTGTCCAAAACTTCTAGAAGTTGCTCATTCAGTAAATAGATGTTGGATCAGTGAATATATCCATCAACAAGGATTAGCTGGCACATGTACACACTCTATATAAAATCTAGCAAATAGAAATTCATTTGCAAATCAGTCTAAAAACTGTCTCTTATACACATCTGTTATTTAGGGATCTTTTAAATACTGGAATTAAGTTGCAAATATTATACCTTAGATGTGAGAAATATTCAATATAATACTTAGTTGTTTTATTCTTGATTTTTGCTTTAGACACAAATCAAAATTCAAGCTCTACTTCCTACTCCCATGCCAATTTACAGCTTTATTGTTGTTGTTCAGACACTGTCTGACTCTTTTCGACCCCATGGACTACAGCACACCAGGCTTCCCTGTCCTTTACCAACTCCCAGAGTTTGCTCAAACTCGTGTCCATTGAGTCAGTGATGCCATCCAACCACGTTATGCTGTCTCACCCCCTTCTCTACCTGCCCTCAGTCTTTCCCAGCATAGGGTCTTTTATTGAAAAATGAGTCAGCTCTTCACATCACGTGCCCAAAGTATAACATTCACCAAAATTATGTAAACTTATGTATTTCTGATAGTGCTTATTTGCTGAGGGCATTTTTTTTTCCCCAGGAGTTTAATGATAATATCAAGCCAGACTTTTTGAGACATTCAAAGTCCACTGGAACTAGTCCATTTTGAACTGGTCAGAAAGTCTCACAGAGAGAATACGTCCTGCCTGCACGGGCTGTGCTACTTGGCCACGTCGCTTAGTGATGCCGGTGTGTCTGTAGGAACATACCTGGAAGTCCGAGCCCCCAGCAAGGAAAGAGGTATAGTGGGGATTTGCGAGAGGAAACCTCATTTTCTTCCAGGCCCTACACATCTCTATAAAAATCCTACATTGCCCTTTGAAGATGTGGTTTTACTCATAAATAGTGATGCGTGAACTGATTGCATGGTTTAAAAAAAAAAAAAAAAAACTAAATTCTTAGATTTTACTTTCAAGTCTTCTACGTAGCATGATAAGCTGTCTTCTTCTGCAGATAGCTCTTTCTGTCTTTCAGAAATGAAAGTGCTCAACTCCGGCCACACACTCCTCCAGTCAGCTTGCTGTACTGATCGAGATGTCATTTATGTCCTTCTTTTTCTCCTTCCATTTCTTTGCAGATGAGCATGTGAAACTGGCTTCCAAATTTGAAGGAAACAAGTCAGTGGCAGTGTGTCCTTCAGAACCTAGTATTGATACTTCCACATGAAAACATACAACCATTTGCTTTTTTGAGAAAGCAAGTGAATTCATGTTGAATTAGAGAACCAGAAATTGTATAGTCTAGAAAGTAAGAGACTGTGAATGGACCCCCATGAAAAGAGAATGGATTTGTTTCGTTCTAGTCAGTAAAGTAATTGGCGTTAGTGGTAGTGAATGATACTATTTGAAGAAAGCAGGAAGTGTAAATGGAGGGTAGTAACATTAGATACAGATTTCTGTCTTTGGAGTATGCCTCCTCTCTCTGCTTTGTCTGGGACAGGGAGGCTGTCAGGGTGATTTCTGCAGGAGAAAGGTGAAGCCTGGTGAAAAGCGAAAAGTGAAAGTCACTCAGTCGAGTTTAACTCTTTGCAATCCCGTGGACTGTACAGTCCTTGGAATTCTCCAGGCCAGAATACTGGAGTGGGTAGCCTTTCCCTTCTCCAGGGGATTTTCCCAGCCCAGAGATCGAACCCAGGTCTCCTGCATTGCAGGGCGATTCTTTCCCAGCCAAGCCACCAGGGAAGCAGGGTGGTGCCCATGAAACACACATTGCTACTCCCTGCTGCGACTTACCAGTTGCCTTAGGTGTACAAAGTCTACCTGCCAATGTGGGAGACACGGGACTGATTCCTGAATTGGGAAGATCCCCTAGAGAAAGAAATGTCCACCTAGCATTCTCTCCTGGAATATCCCATGAGCAGAGGAACGTGGTGGGCTATGGTCCATGGAGTCACAAAAGAACTGGACACGGCTTAGCGACTAAACAGCAACAACTCTCCGCTCAGATGGACTGAGTTAGAATTTGGGGGATGTTGTGCTCAGGAATCAGCACTTTTAAGTCTTGCAGATAAATCTGCAAGGAATAAATACAGGTTTGAGAATTAATCATATTCTAAGGAATGACAATTCAAATGCATATCTATATGTATGCATTTGAGCTGAATCTTTGTTGCACAGCTTTCATGAGCTTCTTACGTGTGATCTCCTGTTGAATATTTCAAATTCTTCTGCTTAAAATATGGCTACTGTGACTGTGAAATTTTGAGTCAAAAAATATCTGTTCAGTTTTTATGATCATTTGTGGTATGAACTTGTAAAGAGTTCACATACTAACTGGCATTTCTTTTTAAAGACAGTGTGGATTAAATGAATGATAAAAACACTTCTCTAAATACTCTGAAGTGACTCCTACAGAGAACCTTTGCTTTCCCTGCTGGTCCCCTCTGTCTGAGAAACACACGTGCCTCCTTCAGCATGGCTCCCTTATGAAGTTTTCTGCTGAAATGCAAGACCCTCAAAAAGAATGTTCATGACTACCTTATCAAAACAGGATACCCTCTGACAGTGACCACTCTCCTCACCCGACTTTATTTTCCTTCAGTACCTTCATCTCTAAATGTGATGACTGACTTATTTTCAAGGCAAGGAACTTTCTCCTGTAAAGCATGATGGTGTCCAAAACTTCTAGAAGTTGCTCATTCAGTAAATAGATGTTGGATCAGTGAATATATCCATCAACAAGGATTAGCTGGCACATGTACACACTCTATATAAAATCTAGCAAATAGAAATTCATTTGCAAATCAGTCTAAAAATAAGTGTTTTCTGTTGCTGGTCAAATGGAACAGAGCCTGTTGAATTCTCTGGCCCAAGGAAAATGTGGGGGTGGAGGCATGAAACAGACAATGTACTGACGACGCTTTACCCTTTCAGCTTCGTAATTATTTTCCATGTCAAGAACTCCCTGCGAGTCGGTCGCTGGCTTCCTCCTGGATCAGTAGATGTTTGTTATCTTCCCTCTGCAGATTTCATTTATGTCATATCCCTTTTCTAAAAAGGATTCCACCTTCCCTTGGCCGTGTCAGTATTTCTTTCCATTTTGAACTTCCTTTGCTCCTTTATTCTTTGCTATTATCCATTCAAAAGCAGCACTAATTTTTTAAGAAAAATAAAACCATAAGATTTACATTTTGTGTTAATACACAAAATTATCAAAGTTTCTTTCGCTTATAATATTTCAAAAATTTTAACCCTCTTAAGTTGTTTGGATATTTTGATAGTTTAAGTTATAGAGTTTGGTTGTTTTTTTTTTTTTTTCAATCAAAAGATGTATTTTAACAAGATAACATAATAATTCCTTGACTCTAAGATCGAAACCCTTCACACTGATTTCTCTCTCCTTGATCCTCTCACAATGCCATGTTGTACAAATGCAGGCATTCTTATATGTATTTTTATGCTGGAGGAAACCAGAGCTCAAAGAGGTTCAATGACTTTCCTTGATTTGGTCAGATGGTTAAACACAGTTCTGGAGTCAGGACCATTTCTCCTTATTTCAGTTTGTTTGGGAAACACTGACATAGTAAAGAGCAATAAAATTACTACCTTAGACGCTATTAGAGCTTAGTTCAAATTATTAGACATTATTATACACCTGTGCTCCTAAGGCCTCCTTTTGTATATAGAATTGGAAGGGGAGCCATACTTTCAAGTTTCTGTTCCCCCAAAACTGGGTTCCCCTCTTGGTGCATGTTGGGCCAATAGACACAACCAAGCCAGAAGCTGGGAGAAGGAAGGATTTATTTCTTGCAGCAAGTATGAACACAGGGATCTTTCCCGAAGCTCTGTCTATCTGAACAGGAAAGTTTTAAGCTAAAGGTATACACGTATTCATGAGCGGACTCGAGCAGAGGAAAATCAGCACAGAATTATGTCATCAGGTCCGCAAAGTCCAAGCTTTAGTCGATTGAAGTGAGGTGGGTCAGCAGCACCATTCCACCCTCTCCTTGGACGGGGTCAGGTTTCTGCGGAACTCGCAGGTATATTGCTGTGTGTATCTGTGGAGGAGCCGGAACCCGGCCCCAAGGCTGCAGGTTGCTTCCTGAATGCCCCTCCATTGTTTCTCCCTCCCCTCCCTTAAGGTCGTTAATTACTGAGACCTGTTCAAAGGCAAGCCTTGCAGCCAGGCTTAGATCACAAAATGGCTTAGGCCAAAATGGGTTCCTTTATGTCAAGAAAGTCATTCCTGCCTGTCTTTCTCCAGGGCCCCCCTGACTTATCTGCTTACATTTCTGTGTAGCAACTGCTCGTGTTAATGGTGGTGCTGGAGTGACGACGCCTACAGAGCAGCAGGGGATATCCTGAGTCTAGTTTCCCTCCACTCTCCGGGGGTCCGTTCTGTCCATCCCTTTGAGCCCCTGGAGCCCGTTTTGTTGTTCAGTTGCTAAATCGAATCAGAGTCTTTGCAACCCCATGGATTGCACCCTGTCCTTTCCTATCTCCTGGAGTTTGCCCAAACTCATGTCCATTGAGTCGCTGACATCACTGAACCATCTCACCTTCTGTCACCTCCTTCTCCTACCCTCATTCTTTCCCAGTGTCAGAATCTTTTCTAATGAGTTGGCTCTTTGGGTCAGGTGGCCAAAGTATTGGAGCTTCAGCTTCAGCATCAGTCCTTCCAATGAATATTCAGGGTTGATTTCCTTTAGGATTGACTGGTTTCATCTCCTTATAGTCCAAGAGACTCTCAAGAGTATTCTCCGGCACCACGATTTGAGAGCATCAATTCTTCAGCATACATCCATCTATTACCCAACTCAAGTTCCTATGCCTGATGCACAGTTAGGACAAGCAAACCCAAATTTGAGCATTTGAAGCAGAAAAAGGCTTATTGCAGGGCCAGCAAGAATTAGCGCCTCATATTCAAAATAACCCGAGCTCCCTGAAGGGTTTCTTAGCAAAGCATTTTTAAAAGCCAGGTGAGAAAGATGGGGTCACAGAATATGTGATCAGCTCAATTCTCTGATAGATAACAGTGCCGATAAGTCTGGGGGCTCATGGTCATCAGTAGTTAATTTTCTCCACTTAGCATCTGTAAAACAACTCAGGAAGTATGCATCCGATACTGTTATCTTGGCATTTAAGAGAGGAACTACAGCAGAGGACATGTGGGGTGGGGCCTGTCCCAGGAAGACCCCATAGGGTCCTGCTTTGTTGCATGTCTCTCCCATATAACTAAACCTTTCCGCTCACCTCCCATCATCAGTCCCACTGCCGGGTGGCCAGGAGTGACCTGATTTAAGCCATCTGAGCATCCTTCAAGTCAGCGCTAGCAGCAGTGAGTGGATGACTGAGGTCCTAGGGCAGATGGTGGCTCTTGTGCAGCAACTGTCTCAAGCCTGGTCCTGCATCACTGTGAGGTTCTTTCCAGTTTTCCAGGGCTCCTGGACCTGCAGGAGGGCCTGGCCTGCACAGACCTATTACAATACTCTTCAGCCCTCCTGGATCACAACCTCTGGTAGCCTGCATACAGATCACTGATGCTTCAGGCGTGAGTCTTCAAACCCACTAATTTTAGAAACATATTTTATATGAAAACTGCCAGGGCTGGGGCTCTCTAGGCCCAAGCTTTGTCTTGTGAAGAGGAGAAGTAGGATGAGTAAAAGCATATGAGGGCACTGACCGATGACTGACATTGGATGCCGCACTTTTTGTGGCAGAAATTAGTCAGTAAGTGCCTTCTGGACACTCAGGTATTGCACTTACATGACCTATGTCTGCAATGGCCGGGGACCGGTTGTGCAGCTGGCCTGGGCTGTGAGATCTGCTTTCTCTTTCCTCTTTGGCCCGTCTGAGTTTCCACTGCCCTTCACCACACTGCAGTTCTGAGCCCTCAGCTTGTTCAAGGCAAGGCTCTCAGACCTGTTCTCCACCGCAATTGGCCTTGACATCCGTGACATTTTAACAAAGTCAGAGTTTCTCTAACATTTTTCTTGTGATGGCAGCGTTGCTCCAGTTTCTGGCAAAGATGCAAATGTTTACTACTCGTGTTTTGAGTCCAGTGTCAGGATGAGGACTCACTGTCAAGTAGGTCATAATGATAAAAGAAAATTACTACTAAAGAAAAGTGTGTTGTCTTTGAATCAGCAAATATATATACCATCTCATGTAATGTTGTGGGCTTCTCTGGTGGCTCAGTGGCAGATAAGCCATCTGCCAGTGCAGGAGATGCAAGAGACGCGGGTTCAGTCCCTGCATCGGGAAGATCTCCTGGAGAAGGAAATAGCAATCCACTCCAAAATTCTTGCCTGGGGAGTCCCATCTATAAAGGAGCCTGATGGGTTACAGCCAGTGCCTGGGGTCCCAAAGAACTGAAGATGGCTTAGAGCCTGAAGCAACAACAGCATGAGATTTTGGAGCACAGTCCCAGAACAGGCGGTGTGATAATTTTTTTTTCCTTGAAATTGCCTCCAAATAAAATAGGCTTGATTTTTATTTGTTTTACTCTTTTACAGATATTCATTTACTTATTTGGCTGCTTTGGGTCTTAGTTATAGTGTGGAAGATCATTAGTTGGGGCATGTGGAATCTGGCTCCCTGACCAGGGATCTAACCCAGGCCTCTTGTGTTGGGAGCTCAGAGTCTTACTCTCATGCCCGTAACTGTGCCCGCCCACCCATGAGCCACTAAAACCTGATTACAGTGGATAAAAGGAGTGTAAACAATGCTCAGTTTAAAATGCCTCCTTTCAGCACTGCGCACAGTGCTTAAGTATGCAAAGGTATTTTGCACAAATGTCTCCACAGGGAAACACCATGAACTTTCAGTTCTATCAAGAACATGCTAATAAAAAAAGAAAGCATAGTATACTATTCAAATATTTAATAATTTTACTATTGCATTTTTCATTGTACCAGCACGTAGAAATTCTGATGTCCACCAAAATATCCCTTATCTTAATAAGAGAGTAAACATTTCTTAATGCCCATTTATAAGAAGAGGATTTTTGTACGTACCCTCAGCTCATGTCACAACTTAAAAGATCAGCAGGTCCTTTTACTGTTCATCATTGGATATTTTTAACTGCTGAGAATCAAGGAATGACAATAAAGTTAAAACTCTAAATCTACGATGGATAACTTTTATTTAACTACACAACATTTGGATATCATGATTGCTTCCTAGTTTTTTTACACTTGTAAGTCCTTGGAATATGATCAAAACCTTCAGAAGCAGGAAGAACTGACAGTAGGAACTCAAGGCGTACCATACTTAAATATATTCCTGGAAAATACCAGCATGAGATAAGATTCACTGTGATGTTGGCATTTGATAAATCAGATGCAATGAACCTAATTATGCAAAACAGTTATTTTGAATCTATCACTCATTGGAACGCTGTTTAAACCAGAATTTATTTAATTACTAGCAAAAGGAAAGGTAAGGAACTTGCCAACTTTATTGCCTTCCCTTGCCTCAAAACATTCAGTGATTGTTATCAAGACTGAATTCATGGAAGCCCCAACCTGGCCCCAGTCCTTTGGAATCGCTCTGTTTTCTATTGATTTAAATGTAAAGCAGCCTATGTGAAACACACCAGCGAAACAGTTGTTTGTTGGCAGTTTCAAAACTTTTGAGTGGCTTTATCCTTAGATAGACTAGATGAGAATATTAAAATCTTTGAGGTTAGACTATCCTGAAGAAGCAGCCAATCATTGCACGTTGAAGATGTTGGCTTTAAAGTGGCCAACAGTGAAGGCAGTGGACTGGCAGGACAGAAAGAGAGCTGCCCACAAACACCACTAAAATCAAGGAGGTGCAACTCCCTCTTGCTTTAAGCTGAAATGGAGGGTTCCCAATTGGGGCTGTTCAAAGGCAGCTGACAGTTAAATCCAAGTGTACCAGGCAGGTTATTAGCTTCGGAGATTTATCTGAAGGGTCTTGCTAAAATCATCGGTAGCCTCACTTGGGTTTGTGTGCTCTGTTCTTCACCATTGCTGGGTAACCATCTCTCCTTGGTGGCCCTTCAGTGCCCCTCGATGTCCTCCACTCCATTTGTGCCCAAGGAGATGATTCCCCCGGCATGTCTTCTCCTGGCATTCTGACCATCCTTCTGATGAAATATTCACTCTCCATCAACACCTGCTTGTGTGTCAGCTCAAGCTCTTAGCCCTCCTAAGACTCTGCTGCTCTTGTGCAGATTCCCTGGTCCACAGCACTGCTTCAAAGCCACACCTCTTCCCACACAATGCAAAAAACACTAAACCAAAAAGAAAGGAAAAAGTCCAAAGACACAAATAAGGATTTACAATAATGTGTAGCCTTAATTTAGAAATGAAGCCAGTTTGTGGCAACCATTTGAACCGTTTCAGAGGAAGGTAGAGTAGATACCAATCTTTCCATTTGGAGGGTAAGAATAAAGGAAATATCACTTTAAAACCTTTTTTTTTTTCCCTTTAAAATCAGCTTTCCTCGGGGATTTAGGCTGTTGTAAGGCTGAACATCTTTGTTCACTCATTGTCCAGGAAAACCCGCTGATGAAGATGAATTCTGGTCCACTTTTTCGGAATAGCATCAAGGTGGCTTGCCTCCGTGGCTTATTTACCTGCTCATACTTTAAATAAGAACTGCCACCGTAAATTTCAGGAGCAAGAACTGTGGACTAATAAGAGCCTTTTAGGGGTGACTTCAGTCTGCCTGGCTTCAGTGAGGAAACCTGCTCTGGTCGTTAGGCTGAGAAAAAATGTGTTCCGCTGGCCCTGTTCAACGTGGGTTTATCTCAGCATCATTATCACCCATATTCAGAGATCAGACTCGGGAGCAAAGCGAGACGGCTGGGTGATGCTGATAAGCTGACAAGCTTGTCCTCTTGCTACCATTGCGCGCCATTCATTGGATTTTCTGCAGATTTCAACGTTTCTGTCCCCCTCCCCAAATTCGAACAAGTCTTGGATAAAACAAGTTCTGTCTGAACGTCGGGCAGGTCTGACTGTCTCCTTGTTCCTTCCTTCCAGCTGGGTCCCGGGCCTCGTACAGCAGCCAGCACGGCCACCTGGGCCCTGAGCTGCGGGCCCTGCAATCCCCGGAGCACCACATCGACCCCATCTATGAAGACCGCGTCTATCAGAAGCCCCCCATGAGGAGCCTCAGCCAGAGCCAGGGGGACCCTCTGCCGCCAGCACACACGGGCACATACCGCACGAGCACAGGTGGGTACTCAGGACCCCCGGGGGGCTGTCCCCAAGGGGGTCGGGAGGGCGGCTGTCCAGAGGGGGTGGCCTGTCCCACCGGGGGCTGTCCACGCCAGGGGGGCCTCTCCACAGAGGGGTGGTCTGTCTGTAGTGGTGTGGCCCTCCCACAGAGGGGTGGGTCTGCTTGGAAGCTTAAATAACACTCCATTGTGAAAGGGTGTGTATGTGTATGATGGTGTCCTCTCTCCTCAGAAGCATTATGAAATGACCTGCTTTTCTTATTAATGTTTCTGATGATGATAAAAAAACAAATATGACTCCAGTTAAGCTCCCTGAGTACTGCAAATGAAAGAAGTCTGGAGGTGGGGAGTGGGGGTTAGCGTATCTTGTCACACAGGCAAATCGAAAGTCGTAGTACTAATTTTTTTGTAAATCATGATTAATGTATTCAATGAGTATAATTGCTTTAAGAAAGCAGAGGACGTATAAAGGCATATGTGCTTACCTAAGGCTGGTAAGTGTCTTTTTAATGGTACAGTATGCCTGTTTGAGGGATTCCCTCCTGGCTCAGATGGTAAAGAATCTGCCTGCAATTCAGGAGACCTGGATTTGATCCCTGAGTTGGGAAGATCCCTTGGAGAAGGGAATGGCTACCCACTCCAGTATTCTTGTCTGGGAAACCCATGGACAGAGAAGCCTGGAGGGCTACAGTCCATGGAATTCCAGTTGGAGACCACTGAGTGACTAACACTTCTCTACCTCTTTGGCAACCTTGGGAGGAAAACAACATATTTACTAAAAACATAGCATATTGGTAAGGCCAACTGAGAATTTACTTCATACACACTATTAGGCTGAATCATAGGAAATTATAATTTAGTGGTTGGTCACTGGCACTTGCATATATGGCTCAACTCTCTACAGGCCACGAGAAGAAGGACAAGTGTTTTCCAGAGCATGAAGCTGTTTGTAAAATAACTAGTTAAAAGTCATGATTAAATTTGTTGGAGAACATTTAGCTTAACTATAAGATCAATATAATTAAGAAGATATAGAGAACTGCACTTGATCTAAAGCCTCCCATGGCTGAGTAAACTTAGAGAATATTATGGTGCTGGTTTGCAGACACTAGAGCTGCCTGCATTTCTAATCATACACGTTATCTCGGTCAGGGGCCAGGATATGGGGATGCTGAAGCTGTGGTCCAGGACTTGGCATCAGGCTCTGCATCTCCAGACTGTTGTAACTTCCAGTTCTCAAGAAGATCATAGCAATTCTGTTAAACTGTATTATGACACTAAATTATATGTTTTGAAATCCAGGCAAGCTAAGTTGCTTTTATAGCTGATTATTGATATTTGCATTTCAATATTTCACTCTATCATAGGAAGAAAGGCACAAAATACTCCTTTATTTTACTCTTGATGTTGTAAGTACCATCCAGTGTTAATAATACATATCTTGGTTTAGATAGAAAGAATACCCATTTATTCTTCTGTCAGAGTTTCTCTTACCTTCAGCCTGCTTAATTTGCTTCAGTCTGGAGCTGGACTATTTTTGCATTTAGTTGTTGCATATTATTAACTAAGGTAATTTTATTTCCACATGATCCCTTATAAAAGACAAAGATAACCATCTCGGTGACATTCAATATCTAATTTGAAGAAACACTGAAAACAAAAGGGATTATGTTGGTTCCCTGTTCCATATTCATATGCTCTTAGAATTAGCTCTTGTTGATAAACTTCTGGGGGCTTAATGAAAAATCAACTGCAAGAGGAAAAAAGTATTTTATTCATCAATGCCAAGTTAGAGGCAAGGGAAAGATATTCACACTTTTAAAGAAACAATGATAACAAAACTAGTGTTTTCTCTAAGCCAGGGGCTGGCAAACTGTGGCTTATGGTCTAAATCCGTCTGGTCACCTGTCTTAGCAGTGCTTGTGGGTTAAAGGTGATCATCGCCTTATGAAATGATTTGCAATCTAAAGATGGAAACTGTTTTGTGATATGTAAAAATCATATGAAATCCAAGTTTCTGAGCCCATGCATAGCCACACCCAGTTGCTTTCAGATCATCTGTAGCTGCTGTCACTCCGCAGTGGCCCAGGGGAATAGTTGTGACAGAGACCATATGGTCAGTCAAGCTGCAGATACTCCTTTTCCGGCCCTTTACAGGAAGAGTTTGCTGCTTCCTGGCCTCAGTCGTCAAAGGAGAACCAGGCTGAATGAGTGAACTAGTGCTTTTTCTCCTGTCTCTCCTCTGAAAGAAGGCAGAAGTGTTCTGAGTGCTTCAGAGGGGACAGTCTGTTTGCCCGGCCTTTCCCCTGTAATAGTAATCTCTTGCCCCAGCCGAGATCTGCTGAGGTGTGACATCTACAGGCCCAAGACGCCATTCCTGCCCACATCTTTGAAACTGAGGCACTTTTGAGGGACTGTGCTGTTTTCACAAGGCTACAGAAATTGCCAAAAGTGCTGGGGTCGTATCTTGAGGATAGCTTGGGGGAACGTCACTGCTCCAGCTCCTGGGCATAAAGCCACAGCCTTCTCTCCTTCCCCGACTTACTGGGCAACTCCAGGGACTGTCTCTATCAGAACCTGCATGGTTGAAAAAATGCTTTTAGTCCAGGTATGTGTCTCTCCCTTGGCTTCCCAGGTGGCCGTAGTGGTAAAGAATCTGCTTCCCAATGCAGGAGATGTAAGAGACACGGGTTCCATCCCTGTGTTGGGATGATCCCCTGGAGAAGGGCGTGGCTACCCACGCCAGTATTCTTGCCTAGAGAATTCCATGGACAGAGGAGCCTGGTGGGCTACAGTCCATGGGGTCCCAAAGAGTCAGACATGACTAAAGGCATGCAACATGCACAAATCTCTTCACTTATAAATTACCTACGTATTATACAACATTATTAAATTCTGGCTAGTAAATTCAGGATTAAACATTAATAAAGAAACACTTTAAGATTGCTTTCCCATATCCAGAAGGTCATTTTTTTCACATCCTTCATGTTATATGCACCCCACCATTAATGCCACTACTGATGCAGACCTTTAGGAAGCTTCCAGAGCCAGAGCAAATACCCTAATTCCTTATGAGACGAGGACATGTTCTTGGAGGCCTGTGAAGTGTTCAGGGGATGCAGACTTTAGGGTCAGGTTGGTCACCAAGGTGCCTCTCCAGTCTTACCTCTCTGCCATTAAGTAAGGCCACTGACCGGGGTCCTTCAGTTCCATCTGTAGATCATTTCCAGACATACGTTGAGGAGAGTGGGGCAAGGGAATTGAAGGCCAGTTGCCCGTCTTCAAGGAGTCACCACTCACGAATGAAGTCAAGGGTACTGGCCTAAACAATTCTATAATTAGAAGCTGGTGCCATAGCATTAAGCAGCTGAGACAAGATGGCAAAGGCACAGAGCCTATTGCCGCACTCAGGGATGGTTCCAAGTGCTTTGAATATATTTACTAATCTTTAGAACCGCCCTGTGGAGGAGGTGGTATTATGATGATCACTTGTATATCAGAATACTGAAACATAAAGACATTGAGTGATCTGCCCGAGGTCACACAGGTTGTATAGAGCCAGTCTCTAAACCTTCTCACCCAGGCAGTCTTGCCCTGGAACCTGGACTCTTAACAGTCATTTTGGTGGACCTTGTATTTATAAAGGTCTTCATTCAAAAACTAAATAAGTATATACCCACTTTCATCTAGAGTGCCTCATGGTCTCCTATAGTTTATCAGTAGTATCCATTGAAGACAAACCAGGCACTTGATGGGCTCCAGAGCCAAAGAAGCTTAAACTGATTCCTAGTCCTCACACGTGTTCAGTTTAGTTTCAGTAAAGGGCATACAATATGAAAAAATGAGGTAACAGGAGGTAATATGTTAAAGGCTAAATGAATGTTCCAGACAAAACTGAAGACAAAGTATTCAGTTCAGTTCAGTTCAGTTCAGTCGCTCAGTCGTGTCTGACTCTTTGCGACCCCATGAATCACAGNTTATTTCCACATGATCCCTTATAAAAGACAAAGATAACCATCTCGGTGACATTCAATATCTAATTTGAAGAAACACTGAAAACAAAAGGGATTATGTTGGTTCCCTGTTCCATATTCATATGCTCTTAGAATTAGCTCTTGTTGATAAACTTCTGGGGGCTTAATGAAAAATCAACTGCAAGAGGAAAAAAGTATTTTATTCATCAATGCCAAGTTAGAGGCAAGGGAAAGATATTCACACTTTTAAAGAAACAATGATAACAAAACTAGTGTTTTCTCTAAGCCAGGGGCTGGCAAACTGTGGCTTATGGTCTAAATCCGTCTGGTCACCTGTCTTAGCAGTGCTTGTGGGTTAAAGGTGATCATCGCCTTATGAAATGATTTGCAATCTAAAGATGGAAACTGTTTTGTGATATGTAAAAATCATATGAAATCCAAGTTTCTGAGCCCATGCATAGCCACACCCAGTTGCTTTCAGATCATCTGTAGCTGCTGTCACTCCGCAGTGGCCCAGGGGAATAGTTGTGACAGAGACCATATGGTCAGTCAAGCTGCAGATACTCCTTTTCCGGCCCTTTACAGGAAGAGTTTGCTGCTTCCTGGCCTCAGTCGTCAAAGGAGAACCAGGCTGAATGAGTGAACTAGTGCTTTTTCTCCTGTCTCTCCTCTGAAAGAAGGCAGAAGTGTTCTGAGTGCTTCAGAGGGGACAGTCTGTTTGCCCGGCCTTTCCCCTGTAATAGTAATCTCTTGCCCCAGCCGAGATCTGCTGAGGTGTGACATCTACAGGCCCAAGACGCCATTCCTGCCCACATCTTTGAAACTGAGGCACTTTTGAGGGACTGTGCTGTTTTCACAAGGCTACAGAAATTGCCAAAAGTGCTGGGGTCGTATCTTGAGGATAGCTTGGGGGAACGTCACTGCTCCAGCTCCTGGGCATAAAGCCACAGCCTTCTCTCCTTCCCCGACTTACTGGGCAACTCCAGGGACTGTCTCTATCAGAACCTGCATGGTTGAAAAAATGCTTTTAGTCCAGGTATGTGTCTCTCCCTTGGCTTCCCAGGTGGCCGTAGTGGTAAAGAATCTGCTTCCCAATGCAGGAGATGTAAGAGACACGGGTTCCATCCCTGTGTTGGGATGATCCCCTGGAGAAGGGCGTGGCTACCCACGCCAGTATTCTTGCCTAGAGAATTCCATGGACAGAGGAGCCTGGTGGGCTACAGTCCATGGGGTCCCAAAGAGTCAGACATGACTAAAGGCATGCAACATGCACAAATCTCTTCACTTATAAATTACCTACGTATTATACAACATTATTAAATTCTGGCTAGTAAATTCAGGATTAAACATTAATAAAGAAACACTTTAAGATTGCTTTCCCATATCCAGAAGGTCATTTTTTTCACATCCTTCATGTTATATGCACCCCACCATTAATGCCACTACTGATGCAGACCTTTAGGAAGCTTCCAGAGCCAGAGCAAATACCCTAATTCCTTATGAGACGAGGACATGTTCTTGGAGGCCTGTGAAGTGTTCAGGGGATGCAGACTTTAGGGTCAGGTTGGTCACCAAGGTGCCTCTCTAGTCTTACCTCTCTGCCATTAAGTAAGGCCACTGACCGGGGTCCTTCAGTTCCATCTGTAGATCATTTCCAGACATACGTTGAGGAGAGTGGGGCAAGGGAATTGAAGGCCAGTTGCCCGTCTTCAAGGAGTCACCACTCACGAATGAAGTCAAGGGTACTGGCCTAAACAATTCTATAATTAGAAGCTGGTGCCATAGCATTAAGCAGCTGAGACAAGATGGCAAAGGCACAGAGCCTATTGCCGCACTCAGGGATGGTTCCAAGTGCTTTGAATATATTTACTAATCTTTAGAACCGCCCTGTGGAGGAGGTGGTATTATGATGATCACTTGTATATCAGAATACTGAAACATAAAGACATTGAGTGATCTGCCCGAGGTCACACAGGTTGTATAGAGCCAGTCTCTAAACCTTCTCACCCAGGCAGTCTTGCCCTGGAACCTGGACTCTTAACAGTCATTTTGGTGGACCTTGTATTTATAAAGGTCTTCATTCAAAAACTAAATAAGTATATACCCACTTTCATCTAGAGTGCCTCATGGTCTCCTATAGTTTATCAGTAGTATCCATTGAAGACAAACCAGGCACTTGATGGGCTCCAGAGCCAAAGAAGCTTAAACTGATTCCTAGTCCTCACACGTGTTCAGTTTAGTTTCAGTAAAGGGCATACAATATGAAAAAATGAGGTAACAGGAGGTAATATGTTAAAGGCTAAATGAATGTTCCAGACAAAACTGAAGACAAAGTATTCAGTTCAGTTCAGTTCAGTTCAGTCGCTCAGTCGTGTCTGACTCTTTGCGACCCCATGAATCACAGAAAGCCAGGCCTCCCTGTCCATCACCAACTCCTGGAGTTCACTCAAACTCATGTCCATCGAGTCGGTGATGCCATCCAGCCATCTCATCCTCTGTAGTCCCCTTACCCTCCTGCCCCATATCCCTCCCAGCATCAGGGTCTTTTCCAACGAGTCAACCCTTTGCATGAAGTGGCCAAAGTATTGGAGTTTCAGCTTCAACATCAGTCCTTCCAATGAGCACCCAGGACTGATCTTTATGATGGACTGGTTGGATCTCCTTGCAGTCCAAGGGACTCTTGAGTCTTCTCCAACATCACAGTTCAAAAGCATCAATTCTTCGGCACTAAGCTTTCTTCACAGTCCAACTCTCACATCCATACATGACCACTGGAAAAACCATAGCCTTGTCTAGACGGACCTTTGTTGGCAAAGTAATGTCTCTGCTTTTCAATATGCTATCTAGGTATCAATAGCAGCAGAAAACAACACATGCTCTCATTTTTTTCATGGATAACCTATAGCTCAGGATTGTACTATGACTCCTGACCCCTCCCAGGATATCTTTCCGCTGGTTTCTGGGCAGGGAGTCGGGCTGTGGAATGGTGTCCACCGTTGGCCCCTCAGTGCCGCAGCTCTGCATCTATCTGGCATTATCTTCTGTGGCTTCTCTTCTTGCCCTGTCCTGCTCACCCCTGTCCTGACTGAACCTGGGCCTCCCTCACTCCAGACACCACTAGGGCCATCCTGAATTATAGATTTTGCTAGAACTGAGAGATACCCTGAGATGACTATACGGAGAAGAGCAGGAGACAGCTGTAGTCCTTGAAGATGAGACAGGTTAAAGCTTCCTAAATCTCCCCACTAAAGGCGATTTCTCACTTAGCTTTTTCTCCTACGCCCAACCCACAGTGTCTTTTTCCATCCCTCCTTCTTGGCTTCTGTAGTTAGCCTCTCACCCTTGTTACTTTATTACAAAGACTAATTTCAATCCCAGAAACTGACTCAGACAAGGAGCACAGTCGACCTTTGGGTGGTCAGAAAGGTCCCCGAGGCTTTCCTTAACCAAAGAATTGTTGTGGTTCAGCCAGCTCAATGGTATTTGACTCTTTGTGACCCCATGGACTGCAGCATGTCAGGCTTCCCTTTTCTTCACTGTCTCCTGGAACTTGTTAAAACTCATGTCGATTGAGTTGGTGATGCTATCCGTCTCGTTCTCTGTTGTCCCCTCCTCCTCCTGCCCTCAATTTTTCCCAGTATTAGGTCTTTTTCCAATAGTTGGCTCTTTGCATCGGGTGGCCAAAGTATTGGAGCTTCAGCTTCATCATCAGCCCTTCCAATGGATATTCAGGGTTGATTTCCTTTATCATTGACTGGTTTGATCTCCTTGCAGTCCCAGGGACTCTCAAGAGTCTTCTCCAGCATAATAGTTCGAAAGAAACAACTCTTCGGCCTTTAGCCTTTTCTTTGTCCAGCTCTCATAGTCATACATGACTGTTGGAAAAACCATAGTTTTGACTATACGGACTTTTGTAGGCAAAGTAATGTCTCTACTTTTTAACATACTGTCTAGGTTTGTCATTGCTTTTCTTCCAAGGAACAAGGGTCTTTTAATTTCATGGCCGCAGTCACCATCCTCAGGGATTTTGGAGCCCAAGAAAGTAAAGTCTGTCACTGTTTCCATTGTTTCCCATCTATTTGCCCTGAAGTGATGGGACTGGATGCCATGATCTTTGTTTTTTGAATGTTGAGTTCTAAACTAGCTTTTTCACTCTCCTCTTTCACTTCCTTCAAGAGCCTCTTTAATTCCTCTTCTCTTTCTGTGTAAGGGTGGTGTCATCTTCATGTCTGAGGTTATTGATATTTCTCCTGGCAATCTTGATTCAAGTTTGTGCTTCATCCAGCCGGGCATTTCTCATGATGTACTCTGCATATACATTAAATAAGCAAGGGGACAATATACAGCCTTGATGTACTCCTTTCCCAATTTGGAACCAGTCTGTTCCATGTTCGGTTCTAACTGTTGCTTCTTGACCTGCATACAGGTTTCTCAGGAGGCGAAGAAAAGTGGTCTGGTATTCCCATCTCTTTAAGAATTTTTCNTCTCTCAAATCATCCCACCCTCCCCTTCTCCCACATAGTCCAAAAGTCTGTTCTTTACATCTGTGTCTCTCTTGCTGCCTTGCATATAGGATCGTCATTACCATCTTTCTAAATTCCATATATATGCATTAATATACTGTATTGGTGTTTCTCTTTCTGAATTAGTTCACTCTGTATAATAGGCTTCAGTTTTGTTCACCTCATTAGAATTGACTCAAATGCATTCTTTTTTATAGCTGAGTAATATTCCACTGTGTATACATACCACAGCTTCCTTATCCATTCTTCTGCTGATGGACATCTAGGTTGCTTCCATGTCCTAGCTATTGTAAACAGCACTGCAATGAACACTGGGATACATCTATCTCTTTCAATTCTTGTTTCCTTGGTGTATACGCCCAGCAGTGGAATTGCTGGGTCATATGGCCATTCTATTTCCAGTTTTTTAAGGAATCTCCATACTGTTCTCCATAGTGGCTGTATCAGTTTGCATTCCCACCAGCAGTGAAAGAGGATTCTCTTTTCTCCATACCCTCTCCAGCATTTATTGTTTGTTGACTTTTTGATGGCCATTCTGATCAGCATGAGATACCTCATTGTGGTTTTGATAAAAATGGCATTTAGTGTGATGCTGGACATGTGGTAAATTTTCAAAAGTTATTTATTGATCTAATATGAACCTTGGGGCCTCACACAGGGAAACTGGACTAGCTTCCTAAGTCTTGGATGTGGGCATGACTGCCAGTGGAGAATCGAGTTAGGTTAGACATAAATTTTCACATACTCTTTTCTTCTTCTCCTCCTTCCTGTCTGCTCCATTTATTATCATCCTTCTGTTGCTGCCAGCTAATCCAAAATCCTGTATGATTCACTACCATAGGCGAATATGTTTCAAAGTCACTTCTTAGAGTAAAACCTTGAACTTCCTCTCATAGTATATTTGAAACTTACATTTCAAAACTCACTGCAAAGCGACTCCTTTGATTCTGGACTCTGTCTACTGCCTAAAATAGTGTGAGTGCTAAAAATACATGTACTCTGCCCCAAAGAGTTTACTATGTTCTCAGTAGAAACTTTAAACGTTCCCTTAAAGGTTAGATAAATTTGGCTCGATGGCAAAAGCAAATTTATTTAAAAACCGTTTTTATACTCGTTTCATAATAGTAACATTTTATCTTTTTTACAGTGATTTATAGGCACTTGAGCAGAACAGGGGAGTCATGGAGAAAAAGCAATTAACGAATAAAGAAAAAAAGTACCAATAGAACAGGAAAAAAATCTTCTGAATGCTAAAGAAGAGAGAATAATTGATGGTTCCATTTTAGCTTAATGTTATTTCTGGATCTCTTTTATAATGTGTTATTTACTGCATAGTTTATAGTTGACAGAAAATAAACAGCATTTGCAATATAATGTCTTTAGCTCTGCCATCCACTTGCTCATCCCCTTTGCCTGTCAAGCCGGAACTTCCACTAACATCTGTCAAAGTCTCCTGTGATGGAGTCTGTTTTTAATAAGCCCAGCACTATAATTACCTTATTGCAAAGTTAGAACCAAATGACACTTATGATGAAGGTTTCGAGGCTAACAGTACAGTCTGTGAAGCACACCAAATGTCAGACAGGAAATAGCTGCTGGAGAATTTGTTTCTCTATTGCTTGACGAGGGTCACTTCATTTGTACTTGGAAACTTGAACAGCTACAACAGGTAAAGAAGGAAAAAGAATGTGCGTCATGGAAAATAACTTAGAAAGATACACTTATTCATAGTTTTTGGGGAAGATTAATTAGTGGGATTCTGTGCTCAGGAACAACTACAGTAGGTATTTCTGTAAATATTTTCAACTTAAAACTCCCTAATGACCCAGAGTCAAAGCATTGTCCGAATTTCGTAACTGAGGAATCTGAGTCTTTGAGAGTTTTTAAACTGTGGGCTTGAGGCTGCCCAGCTGGTAAGTGATCAAGCAAGGCCATGAACCCAATCTAGATGATTCAGGGTTCAATGCAGTTGGCCCTTAAGCTGCCATAAGCTCAGGTGTTTGGTCTAACATGGCCCAGATTGTGGTCTGGATGGAAATGGGATGCAGGTTAGACATGCCCACGTACTAAGTTACCAAAAACTAAGAAGGTAAGAGACACTCAGATGAATGATTATCCTGTATTTTGTGACAAAGATCCATCTCTATTTTATATTGTTTGAAGCTTTACCTTTCTGTGACAATCACAAGCGATTGTGAATTGATATGTCAGTGAATGCTGCATCACACATAGCATCTTTCACTAAAGAAGCTCTGGAAATAAATGGAATCTTGCCCTCCTCTTAACATGTGTGGATGACAGTGATAGAATGTGTGTCTGAAAGCTTAAGAACATCATTTTTATTTCATGGATAGTACATGATGGATTGTCAAGTCATCTGGCTCATTCAGAGCCACCAGGCTACTAAATCTGGAATTCTTTTTGTCTATTTAGTATCGCAAAGCAGAAAGATGGGGCTTCAGTTCTAGTCTTCTCTTAAATTACTTCTGGGCAATGGTAAAAGCATCAGACTCTTTTTCTAGTTCACTTGAGGGTTAGTGTTGCACCAACCTCAAAAATCTGTCCATTGGCACATCTGGGAAGAAGACTGCCCTATAGTGGCTGTGCTTTGGAATGCAGTGTTAACCTTGGTGCCACCAGACCTGTAAGCAGTTTACTAAGCAAGTAGGGTATTTCTGTTCTCTGGACTAACCAACCCCTAGAAGGGCAGGCGTTTAAAAGGATGAATTGATGAAGTGGAAAAATAACTTAAATATTTGACTCAGTCACAGGTTTATAAAATCTGTGTGAAAGAAAGGTATATTTCAGGCTATGGGAGTTAACATTCAATCATTGCCATGCTATATTGGCAAAGATGGAAACTGTTGAAATTGAACTGTTGTCTCTTGGGTGGCATCTTTGTGCAGTGCCTGGAAACGTCTTCAGCTGAGCCATCAAATACCATGCAGCCTACAAAGCTCAGTGAGGGAGTCAGCTAACATGTGGGTTGTTGGAAAGCTGGCACCCTGACTTACTAAGCAGAATACTTACCTTTTCCCGGCCCTTCTCCTCCCCCAGTAGTGGGTAGCTTCTCAGGCTGGGCTGGGGAGAGGGTCTGGGATTGGAGTGATCACCGGGAGACTTCAGGGTTGTTTCGTTTGTTCTTAGTAGCCACGGAAGGGGGATCTGGCCCTCAATTTTCTGCACATTTCTTTAAAAGGAAGAGTATTTGACGTCTCTGTCATTGGCATTGTCTTCATGCTACCACTTGTGAGGCAACAGTCTGAGTCTTCTCTTAGCACTTTGCTATATTCACATGGCTTACTCAGAAGCTGTAGATTTTCTGTCATTTCTATTAAGAATACTAGTACTGTGTCTACAACCTTTAGACCTAATAGCTTTTCATGTTTCACTACTACCCCTAGTCACATATAATCACTTTGTAATATTAAAATTGTTCATGGCTAGACCAAATGTGTACCTCATGTGAATAGGATGGAATTAGTTTAGAAGGACAAACATTGGCAGGGAGCTCATGAGCCTATATTCCAGCCTAGTGTCAGACAGAGGGTGGATTCCTTTTGTTGGTGTTTAGTTGCTAAGTCATATCTGACTCTTTTGTGACCCCATGGACGGTAGCCTGGCTCCTCTGTCTATGAGATTTCCCAGGCAAGAATACTGGAATGGGTTGCCATTTTCTTCTCTAGGGGATCTTCCTGACCTAGGGATTAAACCCATGTCTCCTACATTGCCAGGTGGTTTCTTTACTAACGAATCACCAAAGTTTCTAACTCATGCCCTTCACTTGGATCTAAAAATAATCAAATAATTTTGTGTGTTATTTCCATCTCCAACATCCAGACCAGGTACAACAATGAAAGTGAAGAAGGTGTCAGTTGCTCAGTTGTGTCTGACTCTTTGCGACCCCATGGACTGTAGTCTGCCAGAGCGCCCTGTCCATGGAATTTTCCAGGCAAGAATACTGAAGTGAGTTGCCATTTCCTACTCCAGGGGTTCTTCCCAATCTAGGGATCGAACCAGGGTCTTCTGTATTGCAGGCAGATTCTTTATCATCTGAGTCACCAGGGAAGCTGGTACAATAGTAAAACAATAAAAAACATTTATGCAAGTATATGTTATGAGAAATAATCTACACCAAGGGCCAGAGATGAGAAGGATTCAAAAAGAGCTGTTGTGAGTCTGAATTGCCTGGGAGAGGTTACCAGTGAGAGTTAAGAGCATGACTTGAGATACAGAGTGGCATGGCAGGCCAGACGTTCTGTCTGGTAGGGCCACGGAATAAGGAGCAGATGCCTGGAACTAAGCAGGCCCTATCCTGCAATGTCTGGATTCAATTTCTAAACTTTAATAGTAACGGGTGTATAATTGCTATTACAAAGATTACGAAGGTCACTTAATACCTCCACGCTAATGCATTTGACTTAAATTTATGAACATCATTTTTAGTGTTTATAGTGAAGAATGTTTCTTAGTCATATCGGAATCACCTCGAGTGTTTAAAAAAGTACTTCTGGGTCCTCTCCCAGACTTTCTGGATCTCACTCTCTTAGGATGGGGCTTAGGATTCTACATTTAAGATAACCTCCAGAGAAGAATGCTATCCTCTCTAAAGCTGGAGAATCACTGGTAAAGAAGAAAATGAAAGTTCATGTGTATTTATCACAGGACTTAGGGATATGTTATTGGGTAATTGAAATCTTGTCATGTGAGTGTGTTACTGATACATGGCTTTTCCTGCATCTGAGAGATATCATTTGGCTGCTTCATGCAGAGCCTCATGGAATGGAATCCTCATGGGTTTGGAGCCTGGACCTCAACTTTGCATATGCAGAAATTAAATGGGATGTATTTGCCTGCAGAGAGGCTGACTCTTGTTAGTACATTTGCAGGGGACTTGCTGATTAACAGAATGCTGCTCTGTTGAATTGTCATAGAAGTTATGTCTGACTCAAGAACCAAGACCACACTGGTAGGCCTTCAGGAAAGATAATATATGGCAACAGGTGAGTCAGTGAACAGAGAGTTATCAAAGTGCTTTGAAACTGTCTGAGTACTAGTCTCCTTCTCTGTCCATATTGGACTTTCCTTGAGCATCTCATTCCTGGTACTCTCTTCATGTATTATGTGGCTGTTCATGAAGTCAGCACTTAAGAGAGCTATTGAATGAACAAGTGATTCTAAAGCAAGGGGATCAGATAAACATAAGGTGCATCTACAGTAATCTAGGTCAGTAGTATGGGTCACTGTTCTGTGCATCAGGGATATTTCTGCCTATGAAAAGAGATGCTCTAACCTGGGCACCTGTGGAAACTGACAAATTCTTACTTCAAGATCTCTCTTACTTTAACTGTCTCTGTAGACCCCTGCTTGGTGTTTTATATTTCAATATGTATCTCTATCTCATATTGTCAAGGTAAATTCTGAGTAGATACTCCTTTGTTGATTTGTTTAATAAGTTATATGTCAGTTACTTACCTGATGTCAACCTTGACCACCTTATTAAATTGAGAACAACAATGGACATGAGTTTGAGCAAGCTCCGGGAGTTGGTGATGGACAGGGGAGCCTGGCATGCCACAGTCCATGGGGCTGCAAAGAGTTGGCCACGGATGAGTGGCTGAACTGAACTGATGGTAATCTCATTTAAATAACCATTCTTTTTAGGGGGACTTTTTTATTTCTCACTTCAGAGAATGTAACATTTCCGGCCTTGTTTTCATATTCTGAAACATTTAAAAATTCTTTTTTAATGTGGACCATTCTTTAATATTTGAATTTCCCAGTGGCTCAGACGGTAAAGCATCTGCCTACAACACGGGAGACCTGGGTTCGATCCCTGGGTTGGGATGATCTCCTGGAGAAGGAAATGGCAACCCACTCCAGTATTCTTGCCTGGAAAATCCCATGGACGGAGAAACCTGGTAGGCTACAGTCTATGGGGTCTCAAAAAGTTGGACACGACTGATTATTATAATTTTGCTTCTGTTTTATATTTTGGTTTGTGGTGGGATCTTAGCTCCCCATCTAGGAATCAAATCTGCATCCGTCACATTGGAAGTGGTTTAGCAGAGTCTTAACCACTCGACTGTCAAGGAAGTTCCTTTGAACTTCAGAGTTGGTTATATTCTCTTATAACAAATTGTTTCTAGTGTTTTTGGTGAGCAGTTAACTTGTGCAGAGGTTTTAAGATAAGATTTACCAATGACAGAGGCACAGAAATAGTTATAATAATTTTAAGGTAGGGAAACAGTTGAGTTGTTCAAAAGGGCAGTGCATGTTCTATTTCAAATTAACTCTTGTGTTTTTATACATAGGGAAATTTCTCACTAGTCTGAAATCCCAACAGTGAAACCCTCTTAAAGTCATGAAAACCTCCTTATCTGGTTGATTCTTCTAGAGATGATACCTTTCTCATATACTTGAAAACACTTACTAAGGTTTGACACCATGGTCTGCCTTCTCATATCCTCTTAATTGCCTAGACTCATCTAGAAGACTTTGAAGAATGAAAAGCTTAAAGAGGAACTTCTTCAAGAAAAGAAAAATTTCATTGCTGAGAAATTGATAAGACCTTTAAAACATGTCATGTACAGAAAATATTTAAAAAATGACCAAACATCTATCTGTCTCTTAGGCAAGTGGAGAGTCTTGTCTTTTTTTTTCAGTTAATAACAGCAAGATGTCACCAGCTCACAATTTCTAGTGGTTTGGACTAGAGAATAGGAAGTGCATGTGTGTATGTGTAAAATAATAAATAAACAGTAAAGCATTGAAACTCAGTGATGCTACTGCATATAATGTAATATCTTCTCAGAGTAGAAAAAGAACAAGATTGTTTATTTTCATTACCTGTTGGTAAATAGGTGCGTTATAGTAAAGAACACAGGCATCTTTTTTTAAAATCAAAATAAGGTATAAAAAATAGATTCTCAAAATTTCAACTTGCTTATTTCTTTTTTATTAAAATATAAATTTATTTATTTTAATTGGAAGCTAATTACTTTACAATATTGTATTGGTTTTGCCATACATTAACATGAATCTGCCATGGGTGTACATGTGTTTCCCATCCTGAACCCCCCTCCCACCTCCCTCCCCATTCCATCCCTCTGGTCATCCCAGTGCACCAGCCCTGAGCATCCTGTATCATGCATCAAATCTGGACTGGTGATTTGTTTCACATATGATATTATACAGGTTTCAATGCCATTCTCCCAAATCATCCCACCCTTGCCCTCTCCCACAGAGTCCAAAGGAATGTTCTATATATCTGTGTCTCTTTTGATTTCTCTCATACAGGGTTATCGTTACCATCTTTCTAAATTCCATATATATGTGTTAGTATACTGTATTGGTGTTTTTCTTTCTGGCTTACTTCACTGTGTATAACAGG
>SJYV01026857.1:0-16942 GCA_006410875.1 Neotragus pygmaeus | reverse complement strand
GGGGGGACTTTTTTGGTAGATGGTTTTAGACACACCAGCATGTGAGTCCAGGCTCTGTCTGCCACCTCCACTCCACCCTGTGACAGCCATCCCATGGCCCTGTGTTGGACCTGAGGACATGTCACCCATGGTGCTATTTGCCCTTTGGAGAATGGACCCAGGAAGAAGCATATGCAGTTTCCAGCTCAGGGATATTTGGGCACATGGAGTAATATCTAGAGGGTGGAACATAACTCCAGGTGGCTCATCCCCTTGACCCTAGGCCCTTCTCATTCTTGGGGAGAGGCTTGGCTGGTAGTGGGCCATATTAGGGTCCACACAAGAGAGACCCTAGTCAAAAGCCCCTGAATGCTAGTTTTTAAAAGCTCCTAGTGCTGTTTTTCTGGTTAGTGTACTTAGACCTGGAGGCATTATGAGTTATACATAGACATCTCAATCCATAATTTTGTTCTTTTAATAAACATTCACAAAACATTTGGCACATCTTTGTGAAAAACAAAACTTAAATTTTTTTCCTGAACTTCTCACATCATTTCTTATGATGTGAGGGGCAGAGAGGCAGAGTTAGGCCCTGCCAATCTCTCTTGTGTGGGTTTAATATTATTCTTTCACTTACTCAGGAATTTATTGAATGCTTTTGTCTTAAAGCATCTACAGGGCACTGTACTGAGTAAACACTGCAACTATAAACAAATGTACACAGCTCCTTTTCTCAAGGAACCTATAGTTCAGTTGAGAGGCAGACTTTAGGTAAACATTAGAAAGATCATGGTAGTTAATGTAATTAATGGCATTTCAGATAATTACAAGAGACACAACTAAATAATATGACAATGCTGAGAGGTCAGAGAAGTCTTCTCTGAAGGAGTGACTATTATTGAGTAAATTAAGAGGTAAGAATTTTTTTTACAGGGGACACAGCTGTTGCTAAGACTACGTAGGGATACTGACTATTCAAGGAATCACAGGAATGCAAAACGGAGAGAAAACGATGCAGAGTGATAGTAGTTAGACAGCAAGCTGAAAATGCAGATGATTTAAAGAACATGGAAGTCCTTTAAAGGTTTTTACCCTAAAAGCAATCGTAAGCCTTGGAAATGCTTATTTAAAGGGGATAGGATAGTGTGCTCAGACTGTATATTTAAAATCTCCCTCTGGCCTCATTGAGGAAAACATCCTAGAGGGGAGATGGGTCACTTGAGGAGGTCAACTAAGAGGCTGTTGGTAGTAGTAAGGAAAAGATAATTATAGCTTGGATGAGAGGTGATAATAATGGACAAGGGGAGAAGTATATGGATTTGAAAACGATTTAAGAGGTAAAATTAATCAGACTTGAAGAGGGAGATTCCAAAGGTGATTCTCAAGGATCAACCCTAGGATTTCTCTTTGTGAACATTTATAATGGCTGATAGACCAGAAGGGGGATTTCCTGGATAGCTCAGCTGGTAAAGAATCTGCCTGCAATGCAGGAAATCCTTGTTCAATTCCTGGGTCTAGAAGTTTACCTGTAAAGGGATAGGCTACCCACTCCAGTATTCTTGGGCTTCCCTGGTGGCTCAGACAGTAAAGAATCTACCTGCAATGCTGGAGACCTGGGTTTGATCCCTGGGTTGGGAAGATCCCCTGGAGGAGGGCAACCCACTCCAGGATTCTGGCCTGGAGAATCCCATGGACAGAGGAGCCTGACAGGCTACATTCCATGGTGTCACAGTCAGACACAACTGAGCAATTAAGCACAGTACAGGACAGATCAGAAAGCCTACAAATAATGATGACCGATAAATATAAACTAGAGGGGAAGGAAGAAAGCCAGGGGAGTGTGTTCCAGAGATGAAGGGAAGATAAATTTCAAGAAGAATGTTTCTGAAATAGCAAACACAATAATGAGTAAGAAATATTCTTTGTATTTAACAGTGTGGAGATCATTGGTAACCATAGTAAATATTGTTTTAATAGAGCAATGGAGACAGAAGCTGAAATTAGTGGCTCAAGAGGAAATGGATAACGTGAACATGGATAATTCCAGAAGTTTGGCTGAGAAATGGATATGAGATAAAGGTCTATATGAGATGTGTATAAGAGANATAGTAAATATTGTTTTAATAGAGCAATGGAGACAGAAGCTGAAATTAGTGGCTCAAGAGGAAATGGATAACGTGAACATGGATAATTCCAGACGTTTGGCTGAGAAATGGATATGAGATAAAGGTCTATATGGGCATGAAAGAGGTTTTTTTTTTTTAATTTAAATATTAAAAATATTGAACCACTTGAGGATGTTTAAATTTTCTTGGAGCAAGTCCCAAGAGAGGGGAAGTAATTGAATATACTAGAGGAAGAGTCTTCTCCTTACCTCAGCATCCACCAGTAGTCATTGTTTCATGAAAACTTTCTGTTCTCCAGAAAAATTCTGAGGGTAAGAATTGAGAACTTTGAAGCAATAGCAGTGAGATTAAGAACTTTGCTGGGGCAGGAAATACATCAAGGAAAAGAGTGACAGCTCTGATAATTGAAGGACTGATTTAGAATTCAGACATTGTTTTGCAGCAGCAGAGCCTGTGATTATGCTGGGTGGGAATGTGACTTATATAGACCTTTTTCATAGAGCCTTTCATTCCTTGGGGTTCCCGGAACATTGTGACTGTAAGTATCTGTGCTAGTTTCTGAAGCTTGACTTACTCCATTGAAATCACAGGAAGAATGTTATTTGATTTATGAAAGGAGTTAGCCAGCCATTCACCTAATTTTGAAACAGTTACAGGAATAGGAGGAAAGAAAAGAGACATTGAACCAGACCTGTACAACTTGCTAGTTATAGAGATGCCTGAGGAAGATAAAGATTTTTTAATATTTAGAGTCATAATTCATTCAAATGATGTTAAAAAATCAGCTTTCAAGACAATACAAAATCACTAATGTAGACAAAATTCGAGTGGATTTTTTTTTTAAAGTTTGAACTGTAGAATAATATGGAAACCTTAGTTACTTTAAGTCCTTGAAATGAGAAAGGGTATGAAATGTTAATAGAAAAAGGATATATTTCTTTTAAGTTCATGAAATTATTAAAGCAAAGCAGTAGCATTTCTATTTAATAAACTAATGTGATGTTGTGTAGCAATGGTAGTAACTGTGCATTTGTTATCTCACAGTTTTTGTGGGACAGAAGTGGGGTATGAGTTAGCTAGGTTTACTGCTCAGGGACTCACAAAATTGAAATGAAGGTGTTGGCCAGAGCTGTGATCTTATCTGGAGCTTGGGGTCTTTGTCCAAGCATCTCCTGGTTGTAGCTATAGGACTGAGATCCTGCTTTGTTGCTGGCTGTCTGCTGGGGTAACTCTCAGCTCCTCAAGTTTGCCTGCCATTCCTGATNTGTTGGCCAGAGCTGTGATCTTATCTGGAGCTTGGGGTCTTTGTCCAAGCATCTCCTGGTTGTAGCTATAGGACTGAGATCCTGCTTTGTTGCTGGCTGTCTGCTGGGGTAACTTTCAGCTCCTCAAGTTTGCCTGCCATTCCTGACCATGTGGCCATTTCCATAATATGGCAGTTTGTTCCTTCAAGGCCTTCAGAAAAGAATCTGCTCCAGCTTTGAATCTCTCTGATTCCTTTTATCTCTGTGCCCTAGACCCTCTTTTTAAAGGGCTCATTTGATTAGGCTAGACTTTGACTAGCTAGACTTTCACTCAGTGAAAGTCGCGCAGTCATGTCTGACTCTTTGCAACCCTACGACTGTACACAGTCCATTGAATTCTCCAGGCTAGAATACTGGAGTGGGTAGCTGTTCTCTTCTCCAGGGGATCTTCCAAACCCAGGGATCAAACCCAGGTCTCCTGTATTTCAGGGGGATTCACCAGCTGAGCCACCAGGGAAGCCCAAGGATACAGAAGTGGGTAGCCTATATCTTCTCGAGGGGATCTTCCTGATCCAGGAATTGAACCAGAGTTTCCTGCATGACAGGCAGATTCTTTACCACCTGAGCTACCAGGGAGGGGTAGCTCAAGAGGAGGGGATTATATAAGGTGCGCATATGGGGCAGCAATAATTTTTGGTACCATTTTAGAATTGTGTCTTCCACAAATGGTTCAAATTGCATAGATGTTAACAGACTGTACACAGAGGTGAGCAGGATTAAGGAAGCACAGTAGGAATGATGAAGCAGCCTGAGAATAGCAACAGCAGGATATTGTTATCAGAGTCTGGTGAGAGTTTGGAACTGTGGGGGACAGCTATGGCGTTGGGAGAAGGCAGCTCCTGCCAGAGTCTTGGACTGAAGCAGAGAATTAACAGAGAAGAATCCCCTACCTCTGTTTTACTGCCTTCTGATCTCTTGTGTATGGCTTCCATGGGTGAAACTGAGCTTGAAACTGAAGGCTCCAAACCTGGATCAAGCAGTCCACAGAGGTCAGGCTTGCAGAGCCCAGAGAGGCAGAGAAGATAAGTGAATTGACCATCACAATGCTCAAGAAATGGTATTGTTGTTAAGGGGTCTCTGGTTTATGAGCATATCTGTAAGTCTAGAACTATAAAGGACCAATCTCCCCTGTCAACATTCTAAGTGTTTCTGATAGATGGCTAATGACATAAATGTGGGAGAATGAAACTGGCCAATTTATTGTGAGTAGAGAGTCCCTTGGACTGCAAGGAGATCCAACCAGTCCATTCTGAAGGAGATCAGCCCTGGGATTTCTTTGGAAGGAGTGATGCTAAAGCTGAAGCTCCAGTACTTTGGCCACCTCATGNGAAGAATTGATGCTTTTGAACTGTGGTGTTGGAGAAGACTCTTGAGAGTCCCTTGGACTGCAAGGAGATCCAACCAGTCCATTCTGAAGGAGATCAGCCCTGGGATTTCTTTGGAAGGAATGATGCTAAAGCTGAAGCTCCAGTACTTTGGCCACCTCATGTGAAGAGTTGACTCATTGGAAAAGACTCTGATGCTGGGAGGGATTGGGGGCAGGAGGAGAAGGGGATGACCGAGGATGAGATGGCTCAATGGCATCATTGACACGATGGACATGAATTTGGGTGAACTCTGGGAGTTGGTGATAGACAGGGAGGCCTAGTGTGCTGTGATTCATGGGGTCGTAAAGAGTCAGACACGACTGAGTGACTGAACTGAATTGATAGGTATTTTTTATTTCTCTATGGTGAGAAGGAATTGGCTAACTTGGGACTCTGGAGTGGGAACACTTTCCTTGTTGCTTTGAAACAGTGCTGATGGTGTAACTGTTATTACTACGAAAACGTCCAGTTAATCAAAGAATCAAGGGATCAAATAAAATAATTTAAGTATGATTGGCAACCAGATTATTCAAGCCTGAAAAGGGGGAAAATGTTTTGCCAATGAAAAAACAGATCATATGCAGGGATATACAGTCCATTTTCTCAGTATGTTTCTTGGCAGAGCCCTTTAGTCTGTAAAATTATGTGGCTTAAATTACAAATTGAAGGGTTATACATACCCAAACTTGGTGTTAAAAATCATTTATCTGAATAAAAAATCAGTTTCCACATTTCTATCAGAAGTTTTACTTGCCTGGTAGAGGCCATATGAGCTAAGGACTAAGACATGTGCTTAGTTCAAGGGCCTGGAGTAGGGAAGATGGAAGAAATAGAGGGAGAAATGTAAAGCTTGAATGGATTTGGGTAAGGCCACCTAAATTTGGGTGTTTGAGATTTACTTACATAGCATGCATATATGCATATAACAGTTAATTTTATAACTCTCTGGACAGAATCTCTTAAATCTTGCCAGAGTTTAGGTTTGTGTGGTCTATTCACTTCCAGTTTGAAAGTGAAGTCGCTCAGTCGTGTCCGACTCTTTGTGACCCCATGGACTGTAGCTCACCAGGTTCTTCTGTCCATGGGATTTCCCAGGCAAGAATACTGGAGTGGGTTGCCATTGCCTTCTCCAGGGGATTTTTTCCTACCCAGGGATTCGAAACCGTGTCTCCGGCCTTGTGGGCAGATGCTTTACCGACTGAGCCACCCAGGTGTGTGGTCTATTCATTTCCCGTTTAGTCCTAGATTATAACTCTATCTCCCCTTCTGCTAGATGGTTTACAAAATGTTAATAGGTAAAAGCATGACCAAGATTATGAACCAAATATCAAACTGGGAAAGAAATAAAAAGCAAGTACAAATGCACCATGATAAATGCTCTCAAGAGGGTCACCAGAAAATACCTACATTACAGGCTAATTTGTTTATGACTATGGTCCACTGCTTATCTGCACAATTTATTAGTCACATAAAATATTTTGTAATTTTGTACTATAATGGATTTGACAGATTTGTCCACACATCTTACATACACTTTGACAGGCTCTATCTATTTAAATTTAAATGTATATATATTATTTGCANCATGATAAATGCTCTCAAGAGGGTCACCAGAAAATACCTACATTACAGGCTAATTTGTTTATGACTATGGTCCACTGCTTATCTGCACAATTTATTAGTCACATAAAATATTTTGTAATTTTGTACTATAATGGATTTGACAGATTTGTCCACACATCTTACATACACTTTGACAGGCTCTATCAATTTAAATGTATATATATTATTTGCAAAGTTTCTAGGTTGGGTATGTACACTGTACATATGCATTATATGTATAGATAGTTAAGCCTAATTTAAACCTAACCATCACATTTCTAGGAAATGTGTTGTTCTTCCTATATTTTCTTTGAGTAATCAGAAAAAAAATGCAGCAGTACTTATATTTAGGCACCTATCAAGATTCATTTTTTTTTCACTTTCAGTGTAGACAAATCTTTCTTTTATATAAATGCATATATTTCTACACAGAAATCCCTCAGCTAATTCATGACACTTGACATTAATCACATACACAGATCAACAAAGACTTTGCTTTCATATAGAAACTAATTTAGAACATATTTCTAAATTACTGCTTGTTATTGCAGTCAATTTAATTAGCTAGCTAATGACAATATCTGCTCATAATCAAAGTAGTCAAAAATACCAAATTTAGTAATTAGACCATATAATTCCTTAACAACTCAATTTTATAATGGCAAAGTTACAACACTTTTAGTCAATTTTCTTCAAAAACTCCTCTGTATTCAAAATTAGGAATTCCACAGTGTATTCTCATGACATTTAAAGCTCAAGATGGAGTGTTTAGGTTAGAAAGCACAGCTCCCTCTTGGATTCCATGTGAAATTGCTTGTAAGTCATATTACATTCTAAATCCATTTCCCCTCAAACCATTCTGAGGGTATAACATTTACTCTTTGTCACTAATGTTCTTTTCTATACGACCCACCAATATGAATTGTAACACAATGAAACAATTAATCTTTGGGGCAATTTTAATGATCCTATAATTATACAAAACTGTAGAAAATCATGTTTTTCCTCTTTATTAACCCAGATACTCAGAGATGTTTTAATTCTAAGACAAAAACAAAAGGAGGGAGAATCTCTATATTTCTAAGAATATCACATTAACAGGAATCTATAAACTAAACACAGATAGTGTCACAAATGCAAACTGACATGTGGCATAATGGGTGGTGATGCAAAAATTCAGCCAGAAAGGTACTAACAGAGGCTAATTTGATTTCTCCCAGCTGCCTGCCTTTCAATTCTTTATCTTGGCTATTGGGTTTGAATAAATTTCATCTCCCACACCACAGGTAATGAGCAGGCAATGACTTATGAGGCACAGAGACCAAGTTAAGACAGAATTAGAATACAATTTTAATGAGACGTAGCTGAGAAAGTGAAAGTACTACACATTTGACAGACTTGGCAAAATATCCAATATTATTTCAAATGTTCTTTCCTTTCTACAAAGAAACTGTCAAATATTAAAATAAAAATAATAAAAAAAAAGGCTCCAAAGAATTCATTAGAGGTAGATTTTTAATGTGATGAGAGCTCAAAAAATAGAGAAGTCATTTAAGAAGTTGAGCAAATGTGACTTAATATGTAAACGTGTTAAGTATAAATAATCCTGTGAAAACAAACAACATTCTTTGGTTTCTCTGGAAGAAAGAAAAGCACATTACCATTTTGACAACATGTATCTGTTTGAAATGAGGTTCAGAAATTGTTGGGGAAATGGAGAAGAGACAAATATTTTCTTTGTTACCACTTACTTAGAAATCTATAAAATAATGTTATCATAGGACTTTGAAATACAGTGAAAATAAGCTGATAACGGAAACAAGATAAACTCGGGCATGAAGTTCATTTTTTGAGGCTTAATGGTCAATGTTCAGGACGGGAGAAAGAAGCGAACTGAGATAGTGGGGACAGTCCCCAGAGAGGTGTAACAGGAAGTGGTCCCTGGCTAATAAGAAAGATTTGCACCAAAATGAAACCATTTATTTTCATAATAAAATAATATGTTGTTAAGTTCTATGAAACACTTATTTGTCATAAAATAAAGAGGACAACTGAAAAAGTTAAGAACTCCAACTCACTAGAGACAACATAAATGAATTTTCAAGCATATTTTCCCACTCAGCTTATGTAAAGAATGCCCCATCCTCCTTACAAGGCCTGAGCCTTTTCAGGTGGGCTATGATGGAGCCTGGGTCAAACTGAGCCACGCAAGAGTACTCACATTATGAATTTTAAATCCATTTCCCCAAACATCCCCTCAAATGTAAAGAAGTCTTTTTTCCCCCTGCTCCAACCTACTCCACACTGTTCCTTTTTTTTTTTTAGTGATTACTTCCTGTTTTTTCTAGTGCATAAAACATCTGTGATTTGCTGCAGGCACTCAGTATTTACACGGAGAGACTCACAGCAGGTGCCACTTACCAAAAAAAAAAAAAAGGGCTCCTGCAAGCATGAGCACACCAGTGTTATTCCATGACCCGGGGTCACACTGCTGCACTGCACAATGTTGAGCAAGGGAAGCCTTCTTCCATCAACAACTGATAAAACAGTGTTTTGTCTGGTAGGCTAAACTTTTTATGAAATGATAAACTAGAATCTAGACACGTTTGAAAGTGAACACATGTGCTTTCAAAATTATGGGAAGATGCCTAATGCTGATTTGCATTCTGTAGTTAAAAAAAAAAAACTTATCCCCCTCCCTCCAAAATAAATAAATAAATAAATAAATAGGAAGAAAAGAAATCTAGTAATTTTCTAACACTGACGAATAGTCTCCCTTGGTGTCCCCAGGCCTCATGCTGCAAATCCACTTCCTTGACTTTGAAGTCTGGGTCCTCTAAAGCTGTGAACTTTCCTGGATAACAAACAATGCTGAGGAAACTGTGTTGTGAGCAAATAAATTTGATAGCCACGGGACTTGTAAATGTAGTTTACATGTAACACCCAATAACAGTGACCAAAAAGGGGTGTGTGACATTTTCTCACAAAGGTCCTCATTCTTTAAACAGCTTGTTAGAAATTCAGTTAAAAGTCATATAATGGAGCTAATTATAGTTTGTGAATCTCATTGGCTTTCTCCTTGTTGTTTTCCCGCATCCTCCACTAAAATACCTCATGGAATTTGCTTTAGCCTGGCTCTCTACAGCAATATTCCACATTCAACATGCCCTCCTTCAGTGTTTTTGTTGTAACAGATTGTGAACATAAGATGCAAGAAATCCAAAGAATGTCCAGGCAATACCAGGAGTTTAAAAACTGCTTTCCCACATATGGCCAACAAATTATGTGTCTGGAGTGTTACAGGTAATCCTTTTGGGTGATCTAACTAAATCGATAGAAATGATTTTATAAATAAAATAATACAAAATTGGAAGATGAATTTCCAGTTCATGAAAGAAGATGGAAGAATGAAGTTTTAATTGTCTGGCATGCCATGCCTTTACTATGTGTATATAGAGAGAATACCATCAGTTTATACCCATTTAAAATTATTAAAGAAATTTTGATTTTCACAAATAATAATCTTATTTCACAATCCCCTTCTTACTTTCCCTTTCCCCTACCTTTACACACACATCTGGTTCCTAATTAAGAACTATATTTAGCCCTCAAAAATAGGATATAAGATATTCCTGATCTGTCATTTGGTCAATTACAGTTAATGATAATGTTTGCCTTATATTCTAGGTACTGTTTAACTCCCCTAAAACCTTAGGAATCTGTTCATAAAAGGCACAGATGGACCTTAGGCAGAACCTTGGGCCTGGAGGGTGGAGCACACCCTTGTCATTCTCATTGCTCTGGGGTGTAGATACTATATCCCATCCATTCCTTTTCCACTAACTCCTTCCTCCATTTTGTGTATTAACCTTTCCCCCAGTGGAATTATGCATACACCCCCATTGTAGCAGGTACTTAGCATACTTATTAGCTGTCAGCATTTCCCACCAGCTTCTTGAGGGCAGGCACCTGATCTTGTTCATATTTCTGTGTCTAAGGATTACTCTATTGATGGTCAGTCATCAAAAGGATAGATGTTGACGTGATGGTTAATCAGGACAGTGAGGGGTGCACAATCACTACAGAAGGCAGTCTCCAATTCCCAGGAACAAGGGACCATAAATGGACACAGCATGTAAAATCAGCCAGAGTATCAGAGTGACAGAATATGCTAGTTATGCCTCTAACCCTCGACTTCACTCCTGACTTTCCAAAATGGTATAACAGAGAAATTAGGATTAGACTGAATCAGACTCTATGAATTAGCATTCCCCTTCTGATGATATCAATACTAT
This sequence comes from Neotragus pygmaeus, assembly GCA_006410875.1. Lineage (NCBI taxonomy): Eukaryota > Metazoa > Chordata > Mammalia > Artiodactyla > Bovidae > Neotragus > Neotragus pygmaeus. The sequence goes on along the minus strand of SJYV01026857.1, from coordinate 6,269 downwards.
TTGGACAAAATAGGACAATTTCCTTAACCTCTCAGATGCAATTTCTCCTACTGGAAATATTGGGATAACAGTACCTACCTTATAGAATTAAATGAAATATCACATGTAAAGCATTCAATGCAAGCTCAACAAATCTTATTTCCTTCTTCTTTACTTTCATCCGAGGAGTTTCTTTTCGCTGTTGTATGTCTGATATTTAGAACCTTGGCCTTGCTGTCAATATCTAAGCAATGATCGTCTCAAGGATCAATAAGCCTTGCTTAGTTATAGTGTTTTTCACAGGTTCCCCAGCCACACTTATCACTGTGAGGGGTTTTTCTGAAAGGTAATTTCAGTTATTCTACACAAAGCAAGATTATTCAAGGAGACAAAGGCATTGATCATCTTCTCTTTGCTTCTTGTTTTCCTTGACCCCTATGGCACCTTTACCAACATGCTCTATAACTGCTTCATGTAACTTAAAGCTGGTTTTTGGCAAGAAGATAATGAATCCCATCTAGTTCACTTTCCTTGATCTGAAGGAGAGTGTTTCTCCTGATTATGTTTACAAATTTTTAAATTGTGGTAAAAATTTATAACATACATTAAACAAACATGTTAAAATACATAACATAAAATTTATCATCTCAACTATTTTAAGTGTATGCTGTTGTACTGAGTTAGCCAAACAGCTTGTCCATTACAGAAAAACTTGAACAAACCTTTTGGTCAACTCGATATAACAGAAATCCAGAACTTTTCTTATTGTGAAACTGAAATTTTATGCCCATTAAAAATTAACTTTCCATTTTCTGCTAACCTAGTACCTCTGATTATATTTTTAATTGTTGGTTTTGGTCTAGTTTAAGATATGGTGATGCAGAAACATATATTTGGTAATAGAGTATCTTTAAAATATAATCATCTTTCATTGGAAAAACATCTATGTTCACAAAAGTTATGGTACATAGAATGTTCATTTTCTGCTGCACTTAACATTAATAATGAGTAATTACCCAATAAATAGGGATAAATATGGATCTTACCCATAAGATGTTGGATGAATGTTGTAACCTTGGGCTGTGATTTGATTGAGAATGGAAGACGTAGAATGTGAAAGGTTGTTTTTCCTAAAAGATGGTGATTTTGTCAGAGGCAAGTGGATTACACGCTGTTTAACCATGTAACGTGATTCTTGAAATTGTATTCGGATAATTGAGGACAAAGTGACTTTTTTGGCATTTATTCTACCACTTTTCAGCCTCATTTGGCATATTCAGATTCAGTCTGTATTAATAATTACTTATTTTCTTTGAATAAGTTGCAACTTAGAACTCTAATTGTTAAACATGTTCCACAATGAAACCATACAACTTGCAAAAACAACAATGAAAGAACTTTACTTCAAATATTTAGTTATAATTATTATGACCATATTCTGCTTCCATTTTCCAATTTATCTGCTAACGTTTCATGATTTCAGCTAGAAATATAAATCTGAATAGCACATTTGCCTAGCACTGCCAATATTTTTCTTGGTAAAGAGCCACTAAATGTTTTCTTTTATTTTCATTCTCCATATATAAATTAGTTCTTAAACATTAAAAACATTACCTTAAAAAGTTCCATTATAATCTAACCCTGAAAATGATAAGAAACAAAGAAATACCATGCTACAAATGGGGAAATACTATAAATTCCATACATAAGCATATTCTTAAAAAATCTATCTCCTTATATATTCTTACTGATACATTTTGTCATGATACACATAATTAAGATGTCCTTAATTTTATTACTACACCAGATTTTAAAACCACAATAGAAAACAGGATTTATTGTTGCATTTCTTAAAGCCAAACCATTCTGACAAGCTAAGGTCACTTCCATTTAAACCCCAAAATGTTTTCCTCCCTTAGGAGGCTGGGACATTATTATTGTTTTTGTCAAGAAAGACTCGTGAATGACGCAGTCTTTCTCAGTGAGAAAATGAAAGGTGTATTCCACTGTGTGCTGGGAAAGAGATGATGCCTCTTCCACAGACTTGGTGGAGGATTCACTGCCAGCTTCTTCACGGTGTGAACTCCTGATTGAAGCGCCAGCTGTGATCCTAGGTTTCAAAGAGACCTTGGAAATGGCAAAGCAAGACCCTGTGTTCCGAGCTGACAAAACCCAGTTGACAAGAGAAGCAGTAGCTATTCTTTCAGAATGCTCATCATGGGGAATGTCATTGACAAAAAGAAAAGAGTGGGGGAGGGAGGAGAAAAGAAGGCTTTTATGTGATATGACCTGACAGACCTGAAATCAAATTATAATGCCACAGAAATAGGAATTTTCTTTCTTTTCTGTTGCATGGAAGACATTATTTTGTCAATATAGATAAAATAAGTAGTTGGAAGAATATTTGTTTCTTTAGTTAGCCTCCTCAATATAATTGGATTTTCCCTGGCTCATGGTATTAACGAACTATCTGTGAGCAACTCTTGGCCTGATAGGTGTAAGGAGATTCCAGAGAGTTCTAAATTACACCCAAACTGTCACCCCAGTCACTGCAAGGTAGAGTTAAAAGGCCTTTGCAACTACCCAGGAATGAAACGAAATACTTTCTCCCATAGGAGACTGGATTGTTTATTATTCTTAGCCTCCAAACACTTTAAATTAATTTTTTCCCCTCTCTTTTGCTAACCTCAGCCATAGAGAAAAATGTGTATAAGGCAGTTATTATTTTGCGTCAAAACTGTTGATATGTCCATTGTTGTCCCTTGGAGATTTCCATTCTCAGACGTGTAGACCACCATCATGCACAGGTCTGATCTGACCTCCCCTGTGGTGCCGGAGTTGGATCTTCAGTACTCAGAGCTGCCCCAGTGGCTGACCATGAGACAGCAGTCGGCCCATGACCAAGCTTGCTGTGCCCAGAGTCACAAGAATGGCTTTATCAAGAGTGTGTCATGCAGTCTCAAGCCATTAACAGGACAGTAGTGTTCCTTCTCTGCCAGAGAACCATGTGGAGGGCAGCATTATGCTCAATCACAAAGGGATGGCCCCTAGAAGCTCCAAAACAGGTCAGGGAAGCCCTTACAAAATGCACACTCTGCTGCATTTGAAAAATGTGTCTTGCTAAATTCAATGTACTTTGGACCTTTCTTTTAACCTCAGAATTGCCTCTTGAGATACTGGATACAGTCAGTATTTATTTAGTGACACAAGGCTGAGAAGATGAATTTCTGAATACTTAATTTTTTAAATAAAGATAAGCAGCAAAGCTTGTGATGTTATAATCAGGTTCTTATCTGTAAGACAATTTTGAATAAGGTAGGGTGTTAAAAACAATCTGTTTATACTAGCTTACACTGGTTTTGAACACTGGGACATTTCTAGGGTGAATAGATTAATTTGTATTTTTTGCTGAGCAAATGGTAGAAGTTTTATTGGCTTTGTTTCTTATGCCAGAAACCTTACAGAAAGCTGGGAGGTCATCACGTGCATTGCTGCCTCTGAGCCTCTGATGATTCCAGTCATCTCAGAGGGATAGGGTTTTGCCCTCTTGCTTCTGATTTGTTGGCAATAGACCTTCAGCTAACAGTATATCAGCTCAGCTGAAGATGGAGTGCTAATCTAGAGGGACTCGAAATGGCTCTGTCATTTTCTAGATGACAGCTCCTATTTTCCACTGGCTTCTAGCACATGTGCTATCATCCATCTATGTCAGGAAGACACTTGCTTATCTGGTTGCTAGAAATGCTTTTGTTAAAAACACATAACTGCAGTTCATCAGTCTTGTGAGCAAGTTGTTGATTTTGCTAAACTAAGTTTAAATTCTACTGTGGTTTTGTGATATGACATCTATTTTTATTAGATATTGTCATGATTATTTATAGTATCTTAGAAATATACTAGAGTTTACAAAAAGACAAGTTAATCAGCCAGTTGAATGGTGCAAAACAAAAGTGTACACATATTAACTCCATTTTTTGGCACCTCTTAATTAAGAAATTACTTACTAAAAAAGAGATAGAAGTTGAATCATGACCATAAGAAAACAAAATTCAATGCAAATAATGTGTATTTTACAACCAATGATGGCATTAAAATTTTTTTTATTATATAAAACCAGTGATCTAATTATAACTCATGAAGTACTGTCATATATCAAAGAATATGATCAGCAAATATTCTCACTTTTTTATTTAAACTGGAACATATTAATTTTGTTGATATTCTTTTGGTTTTGACCAGCCTGTTCATGTCCTCCGGGTTCAATCAAGACTTGATCACTCAGAAGTTGGGCAAATCCTATCTAACTGGCCCTAACCTTTAAGGAAGCTTCTGAAGAGTTCATATTCACCACAACCAGCTAAAACTGGTTCACACCACTTTGGCATATATTAACTCACAGTCAGTAGGGTTGTTAACAGTGCTCAAAGCAAGGACATATCACAGAATCTTTCAAGATGGTACCTGGATGTCAAAATCAAGTGCTATTGCCAACTGGCCCCTCTTATATTTACCAGTCTGGATCAACACTCTCTTTCTCTTCTCTCCCTTTCCTTCACACAAGCACAGACTCATGGCTCTCCTGCTGTTGCTGGGAGTCTGCCACATGGCCTGATTAATGGGCATGGGTGAAGGCGCAGGGAGAGTCAGGGGATGTTGACTCAGCCAAGCACCTGCCTACTTTTCTTTCAGTCCTGAGTGACTATCACAGTCACCAGAGTAACTTTTGTTTGGTAAGAGCTGTTTTAAGATTTGATGCCCACCAGAAGTTCTGGCCTTGTAGAGGACAAATGATGCCAAGGGCCAAAGCTAATATTACAAGGCTTTCCTGAGAGGGTCTAGTTGTGGGTGGGAAGTTACAAGGTGGCTTCTGGGTGTGCAAACAGCCCCAGAGCTCTCTCCATACTTCCATTTCAGATTGATGAAGTGAATGCCAAAGAAATGATAGAGGCCTGAACATGATAATATTAGAAAGATAGTTGAATACCATTAGATGTGTAAAGTCAGAAAAGTAATCACAATGACTAAAGAGACCAAAATAACAAGGTATCTCTCATAAGCAGAGCACTGTATTGTATTTCTTGAAAGGAAAAAAAAAGAAAAACAAACATTAAAAAGTGAAAAAATAGAAAATGAAAAATCTTGGATTTATTTTTTTTATAGCAAAATGGAAGCATGTTGGAAACAGATTTGTCTCTGCCTGAAGTGGTGATGATATCAATTTTATGACAAGGAATTATATTTCTAAAAAATAAGTTGGAGAAATTAGATTTGACATTGAAATACTGATGTTATTTACTCTTTTAAAACTCTCACAGATAAGCATTTATTTTTAAAAAAACAAATTTTATGTTGATTGTTTTGTAATTTATGTGACACATGCACAAAATATATTTTAAAAAATCATTTCCTTCCTTTTCTCCTTCAATCTCTGTCTGACTCCTTTAAAAATGGATGAAACAACCCATATAAAACAGAAAAAACAAATAAGTTGTATATGAACTATAATCCTAATGATCAAGTGAGACTTGTAAACAACGAGTGCTTTGGAATTTTTTTACTAACCTCATTTGACTATTTTTTCATGTCTTTTCTTCAGCTATAGCAGTAAAATTAACTGCTTATGAAATTTTGACAGTTATGCCTGAGATTTTCAGAGTGGTAGGTTAACACTTTCAGCTAAAAAAAAAAAAATCACCTTGAAATAAATATCTTTACAAAGGAACAAAGCTATTTTAAGTTGCCAGAACTGTAATATATCTGATGTAGAAAGAATATTACAATTGTCAGATGAGGACTAATACATAGAGTATGTCCAAAGTGTTACCAGCAGTTTTACCACTGTATTCTGAGAACAGAATCAGAAGAAATGGAATTAATAATTTCCCCAACAGTGAGTTAAGAAACACTGGTTACTAAGACAGGTTTCTTTTAAGCACTAGCATGGGATCTTCTTTATAGATCAGTTTTTACATAGGCTTGGCACATAGCTGCACATTTCCCTCCAAGTATGGAAGTGAGCAGATAACATATCCTCCCAGGGTTCATGGAGGGGAAGACCCAGATCTGCGAGGGAGATTTCAAAGACTAGTTTGGACAGCAGAGAAAGTAACTGACGTCACTCTAGCATCTTGCATAAATGCAGTGAGAACTTCAATACGGTGCCGAGTCTGTGCTGGGTCTTCTCACTCCTGCTGCTGCTGCTAAGTCGTGTCAGTCGCATCCAACTCTGTGTGACCCCATAGACAGCAGCCCAACAGGCTCCCCTGTCCCTGGGATTCTCCAGGCAAGAA
>SJYV01026856.1:0-11423 GCA_006410875.1 Neotragus pygmaeus | reverse complement strand
CCGACTCAGCAACCCCATGGACTGCAGCCTACCAGGCTCCTCTGTCCATGGGATTTTCCAGGCAAGAGTTCTGGAATGGGTCGCCATTGCCTTCTCTGAGAAAGTCACCTAGTTCCAGGAAAACAGTAACAGGCACAGATGCGCCCAACCTCTCTGGAAACCCGATGCCTGTAGGGGCTGCCTCAGGAGCACAAAGTCGGGCCAATCCCCCTGCCCGATGGCAAGCTGAGGTCAGAGGAAGGAGAAGGATGGGTCGGCCCTACCTGGGAGAGGTCTGAAGAACTTCTCGTGGAGATGCAGCAGATCCATCATCATGTTATGTCCCACTAAGGGCTACTTGGAGGAAATCGACAGGTAAGAGAAGTGAAATTTTAAAAATAAAACAAACACCGTAGACTAACTCCTGTCTCTGGCAAAGGGGGTAGCTTTAAAACCCACTGCATTCTGATGACATGGTAATCCCATCCCCACACGCAACCCACTCCCATGAAAGGCAGCCTGACTGCTTAAATGCTAGAAAGGCAAACCAGTGGGTCAGAGGAACTCGAGGCCCCAGCCACACTAGGATCTAAGCTGTGAAGCGACACACACAGTCCCCAAGCAGTTTTAGGTCAATTTGTATTAAAATGCCTGCGTGCCCGAAAGGAGCAAGGGAATGATAATGTTTCACAGGGACAGTCTTTCCCCAAACTAGTCTATCATGACTTTGTAAAAGCAAGGTTAGATCCACAAAGTTAGTTAACAAAAAGAAACCACTCATTTTAAGGAACCTGAGTCTACTGTTGAAGGACTCATTTGTCTCTACAGTCAGATACAAAACACTGCGAAAAACCCAAGGAAAGAGAATCCTCTCCCTACCTTCCGGGCTTTCACCAGCATCTGGAAAAACACAGAAAAGCCCCTCGCAGAGAGAAGGATCTTCTCCTTCCAGCAGCTCTCTCGATCACAGGAGGTGTTCTCAAGATACCAGCGGTGCTGCATGCTCACCTTCTTCACAATCACCTGAGAGCAAGAGGAGGAGACAAGCTCCCACTTCCTGGGAACACTCCCAGGCTCCACTGCTGTGGGGCACGGGTTTAGGCTCTACCGCGTTATGTGGGATCTTGCCGGACCAGGAATCAAACCCATGTCTCCTGCGATGGCAGCTGGACCCTTTACCACGGAGCCACCAGGCAGATGCCCTGAGGCCTCTCTGGGGTTCCCAGGTGGCGCTGGTGGTGAAGAACTCGCCTGCCAATGCAGGAGACGTAAGAGACACAGGTTCCATCCCTGAGTCGGGAAAATCCCCTGGAGAAGGAAATGGCAGCCCACTCCAGTATTCCTGCCTGGAGAATCCCAAGGACAAAGGAGCCTGGAGGACTACGGTCCATGTGGTCATGAAGAGGGAGACACAACTGAAGGGACTTGGCATGGAGCATCCCGGGAATGGGGCCAAAGAAGCGGTCCCTTGTGTCGAAAGGGAGGGAGTAGGGGGAAGAAGCCTTTCACAGAGGCCAGATTTGGCCAAATGAGACAGAAATGATGGGGGCTGGCCCCTCCAGGTGGGAACTCACCCCTTGGTCTCTTGGCACTGTCCAGATGTCAGGGAGGGCCTTCCTCAGTAAGAGCTGGACCTCGAAGGCCTGGAAGCCTGCAGCAAGGAATCAAGGCTTGCACGGAACCACCAGAGACCCTGGCAGGGCAGCTCACCCTCCCCTCAGAAGCCTCGCAGACAGCAGCAGCAGCAGAGATGGAGGGAGCACGTGGGAAGACAGCTCTTCACTGTCCCTAGGCCAAGTGACAGGGGCGGCCGGCATGAACCAGGGCAGCTTTCTCTGAGTCTCTGATCTCAGGGCCACTCTCAAACGGAGGACCCCAAAGAGCCTTTGTGTGTGTGGGTTACAGGTCTTGATGTCCACCATGGCAGAAATTAAAACCAAACACAGGAAACTAAAAGCTGTAAGGTTTGAAAAATAATAAACCCATTACACTTTTGCCTATGATTGTGTGACACCACGCACTGGTTATCTGGGGAACAGTGGTTTCCTGAGATATACACACCACCTTCCAAAGGCTCACATATCATATGATCCCATCAAGAGACCCTTGTACACGTGGCCACTGATCTCATCAGAAAGGTCTCATAAAGCTGTCGAGCTAATCGTGAGAGATGAAGTCTTCTCAAATTCCAGTTTCTGACTGAAAGCTCAAATTTCATCTCTAGTAAACACTAGGGATCAGTTTCCCTGAAAACAAGGCTCACTTTTTTCACTTGAGAAGATGACTGAAAATACCCACGTCGAAATAACCAGCCAGTTCCTTCAAGTAAAAATTATATTCCTTCAGAGAATTCCCTGGCAGCCCAGCGATTAGGATTCCTTGCTTTCAGTGCCAAGGGCTCAGGTTCAATTCCTGCTCAGGTGACTAAGATCCCACAAGCCTCACAGCATGGCCAAGAAAAAAAAAAAATTATTTATTAAAAAAAAAATTTTAAAAATAGAAGGCAGCTAACTCAGCTCTCAACACAAAATCTTGCCCAGGTGCTTTTCCTCAAGGTAACCACTGTGCTCCAGGAAGCAGCAGGCATATTTCAGGCACATTTATTTCTTCCATACTTCTACTGATGCATAGAACGTTGTAAAAAATGAGCAATGAAATGTTGAAATTTAATAAAACTAAGAATTGCTATTTCACTCACGAGGTTCTTAAGTCAGAATTTTTTTAAACTGGAAGTGGCAACAAAGAACATGAGTGCTGTGTGGCCAGAGGCTCCCACGCCCACCTGTGCGGAGGCACCAGGGGCATCACTCGCAGGGGCTGCGGGACCACCAGTGTGGCCGGCACAAGGACAGCGGCAAGCGGCAGCCAAGCGATGTTTTCACAACCATTCTGACCTCATGGACCCCGGGGAAAGGGTCTCAGAGACCCCTGGGGTCCAATGACCAAGGCTGAGAACTGCTAATGTAGGGCAGCAATCCCACACTGTACCGTGGGAGAAACACTCAGGGATTAACGGAATTAAATAAAGGAAGAGTCCAAGGAGCACTAAGGATCGGGATGCAAAGGATGGTGCTTCCTCAACCTTAGAATTCAGAACAGGCGGACAGCCCTCCAACCTCCCACTCAAAGGCAGAGCTCCATCTAGTCACAGGGACCACGTGTCTGCTGAGCCGATGCCCAGAGTCCACCGGAGGAGAAAGGATGCTCCCCATAGGTGACAGTGCCGGCTCCCGGCTCCCAGGTCGGGGGGCCGCCCCCTGCCTACCAGCGATACCAGGGAGGGTCATCCAGTCCCCTTCCTCCGCCAGGTCCAGCCAGCGCGTCACCTCGTCAATCACCACCTTGATCTGGTCTTTGTCCAGAGAGCTGAAAATGGGCACGTGAGACAACACTAATGCGGGAGGGGATTCTGAAGGCGCCCGTGTCCACCCTGTGATCCTGGCAAGAAAACAGACCCCAGAAAGACCATTTCTTTTTCGAGTCTTGTGTCGCAAGAGGAAACCAAACACCTGGCCTCCACCCGCAGGTCCGTCCACAGGGGCACGTCCCCCTCCCGCTGACAGGCCTGTGGGGGGAAGGGGCTGGGAGACAGCCAACACTAAGGGACCCTATCGGGTCTGTCTCCTCAGTACCCCTCTCAGAGGTGGAAAAGCACCATCTGGTGAAGAACGGGAAAGAAAGGAACTTTGGTCAGTACATCTTCTCCTGCATTAGAAATACAAGAACACTGTGTCATGTGGAGAAAAGGTTTCTCCAACGTTTGAACATAACAGAAGATTAAAAATTCAAGTTGCTTTTCCCTTCCAAAGCGGTATTTTTATATAAAACCAAGAAGGATAAAATTCCAACATTACATAATGATTTGGACCAGACAATCATAACATTCCAGAATTAAAAGCTGTCTAATTTAACCCTCTCACCAATAAAGGCAAAGAATCGAAAGCCCAAGGAGCTTCAAGGACTGGTTCAGAACCACACCACGCTCAGCAGACCTGGGCCCCGGTGGCTGCCTCCTTCCAGCGCACAGGCCGCTGAGCAGGCCTGGCCAACATACAACAGCAGGCACTGGAGGCGCCAGAGGAAAGGCAGAGACCCTGCCCTCGGGGAGCACAGCAGATCAGACTCTTGGGGCAGCGTGCCCGAGCTGAGCCACGTGGCCACAGGGCCAAGGTCACCTGTGATTTGCCTTGAAAAACCCTAAGGCTCTCACAGGAAGTCCCATAGAGCCACTTTCCCCCTCTAGCACTGGAATGGAGTTCCTGCCTCTTTGAGGACCAAGTTAAGAGTCAGTTCTTTTGCCCCTTCCTCCCACGCTATGCAGTGAGAGGTTTCTGACCTCAGGCATAGGAACGGCATACCAGCACTCCGGGCTGTCATGTGCGGCTGAGCTCAGCTCAAGGGGACGGTGTGAGGTCACCACGTCCAGCAAAGCCAGAAACACACCAGCAACAAAGAACCCCACAGGGCACCCGGAGAAGCGGGCTTTACCTGCGAACTTTCCAGTTCCCAGTCAGGATGTTGTGCTTAATCTTCTTCTCCTGTTCTTCGTTCATATATGGGATTCCATTTTTGAGAAACTAAAGACAGGGAGAGACCAGGAAACAAGTCAGTGGCATCCTCTGTGGGACAGCAGAGAAAGAAAGTTTTGTCGTCCGCTTGTACGTGACCAAGTCAGAAGGGCGACAGGAAGCGGACTCGGACCAGGTGAGTCCCTGGCCCCTCAACCCTCCAGGCCCCCTCCTCCCGGGCCATACCTTGTTATAGTCGAAGCCATACTGATTCAAAAACTGAACGCTGGAAGCCTGGAAAGAGAACTCCGAGTCCAAAACCCCAAATGTTGTAGGGAAGAGGAAGAAGTTACAAGAATGAGCTACATACCTGGAAACAAAAACAAACGACAGAGAAAAAGACAGAAAACACTTTTGAAATTCTGGCTCACGGAGCAGGCTTCCGAGTGGGCTCCTCCTTGCCCTTGCAAAGTCCAACTGACCCCTGAACAACACAGGGGTTAGGGGTGCCAGCTGTTCTTACAGCCAGAAATCTGAATATAATTTAGAGTCTGCCCTGGGTCTAGCCACAGGCCCTCTGCACCCACAGACTCCACTGTGGATCATACAGTACCACAGTGTGTATTTATAAGCAGACTCAGGCAGTTCAAACCCTGCGTTATTCAAGGGTTCGCTATATTTGAATGCCAGCTGTGTTTCAAGTACTATGACTGGTGCAGGGGGCCAATGAAAAAAAGGCTCATTCCTACAACATTTGGGGTTTTTGGATGCAGAGTTCTCTTTCCAGTCTGACCCCCATCTGAGAGAGAGGGGCTGCCATTCACATCCTTTCTGACCACTGGGGCCTAGGAGCTACGTCACCCTTACTGTAACACTGCTGACTCCAAGCCTAAAGAGACACACAGGAGAGAAGGACGTGTGGCAAGGGGCACTGAAGGTCCGGGGGTATTGGGAGAGGCCCCCAGGGATGGTGCTGCTTTGAGAGACTTGAAGGACCAGCCAGTATCTGCAGGGAAGGCGGGGTGGAGGGCCCAGAAGCAGAAGAGGCTACGGAGCATCCAGGGCCAAAGGGATTCAGAGCCTGAAGCAGAATTTGAAAGGGGAACAGGTGGAGAAGAGAAACAGGCGAGAGCCAGGAATTCTGCCAAAGGCCTTTATACATACTTGTTTGACTCGCCTTCAATACTGGAGAACACAGACAATCCTAGAAGAGTAACGGTGGACAGAATGAATACCAAGGGAAAAGCTACCGGAAGCTAACTCAAAACCATTCTGAACGTATCCCCTCTAGCACTGGAATGGGGTTCTTGCCTCTCTGAGTATCACATTAAGAGTCAGTTCTTTACACCCAAAGTTACTACACAGGCTTTAGGATAACTTCTCAAAAAGAAACAAAGGAAGGAAGAAAGGAATGAAAGGAGGAAGGTAAAGAGTCAAAACAGGAGAACTGTCAAACTGTAATTCACACAAATTCCTGAAATAATTGTAAATGGCTGTTCAAACACAGAATACTGACACTTACAGTTTTATTATTTTTTAGTTTATTAATTTTTATTGCAGTATAGTTGCTTTACAAGACACTTATAGTTTTAAAACAAGAAGAAACACTAAAATCTATGAAAATTTATACAGTAGATAATTTTTAAATGTTTGTGTTGTTAAAAAATCACAAAGTAAAAGACTTTGAAGAAGGGGGAAAACAATATGAACGTATTCAAGTGCTGTTTCCCATACTTTCAAAGAGGCCTCACAATTAAGAAACACAACTACAGCAGAAAAACAGCAGGACTTCCCTCGTGGTACAGTGGATAAGAAAGTGCGGGCCGATGCAGGGTNCAGAAAACACTTTTGAAATTCTGGCTCACGGAGCAGGCTTCCGAGTGGGCTCCTCCTTGCCCTTGCAAAGTCCAACTGACCCCTGAACAACACAGGGGTTAGGGGTGCCAGCTGTTCTTACAGCCAGAAATCTGAATATAATTTAGAGTCTGCCCTGGGTCTAGCCACAGGCCCTCTGCACCCACAGACTCCACTGTGGATCATACAGTACCACAGTGTGTATTTATAAGCAGACTCAGGCAGTTCAAACCCTGCGTTATTCAAGGGTTCGCTATATTTGAATGCCAGCTGTGTTTCAAGTACTATGACTGGTGCAGGGGGCCAATGAAAAAAAGGCTCATTCCTACAACATTTGGGGTTTTTGGATGCAGAGTTCTCTTTCCAGTCTGACCCCCATCTGAGAGAGAGGGGCTGCCATTCACATCCTTTCTGACCACTGGGGCCTAGGAGCTACGTCACCCTTACTGTAACACTGCTGACTCCAAGCCTAAAGAGACACACAGGAGAGAAGGACGTGTGGCAAGGGGCACTGAAGGTCCGGGGGTATTGGGAGAGGCCCCCAGGGATGGTGCTGCTTTGAGAGACTTGAAGGACCAGCCAGTATCTGCAGGGAAGGCGGGGTGGAGGGCCCAGAAGCAGAAGAGGCTACGGAGCATCCAGGGCCAAAGGGATTCAGAGCCTGAAGCAGAATTTGAAAGGGGAACAGGTGGAGAAGAGAAACAGGCGAGAGCCAGGAATTCTGCCAAAGGCCTTTATACATACTTGTTTGACTCGCCTTCAATACTGGAGAACACAGACAATCCTAGAAGAGTAACGGTGGACAGAATGAATACCAAGGGAAAAGCTACCGGAAGCTAACTCAAAACCATTCTGAACGTATCCCCTCTAGCACTGGAATGGGGTTCTTGCCTCTCTGAGTATCACATTAAGAGTCAGTTCTTTACACCCAAAGTTACTACACAGGCTTTAGGATAACTTCTCAAAAAGAAACAAAGGAAGGAAGAAAGGAATGAAAGGAGGAAGGTAAAGAGTCAAAACAGGAGAACTGTCAAACTGTAATTCACACAAATTCCTGAAATAATTGTAAATGGCTGTTCAAACACAGAATACTGACACTTACAGTTTTATTATTTTTTAGTTTATTAATTTTTATTGCAGTATAGTTGCTTTACAAGACACTTATAGTTTTAAAACAAGAAGAAACACTAAAATCTATGAAAATTTATACAGTAGATAATTTTTAAATGTTTGTGTTGTTAAAAAATCACAAAGTAAAAGACTTTGAAGAAGGGGGAAAACAATATGAACGTATTCAAGTGCTGTTTCCCATACTTTCAAAGAGGCCTCACAATTAAGAAACACAACTACAGCAGAAAAACAGCAGGACTTCCCTCGTGGTACAGTGGATAAGAAAGTGCGGGCCGATGCAGGGTTTGGTCCCTGGTCTCGGAAAATTCCACATGTCTCGGGCAACTAAAAGCCTGCACTCTGCAACAAGAGCATCCTATGCTCCAAAGAATGCACAAAGGACAGCCCAGGACACTGCAACTAGAGAAAGCCCTCCCGCATGACAGTGAAGATCCAGCACATCCAAAAATAAGAAAACAGCAAAGGACAACTAATAAGAAAACAGCAGACAGACAGCAAACACACAGGTGTTACTCATTCACAGAAAAAGCAGCAATCAGTAAAATAGCTCAGGACCTGATTTTTTTTAAGTTTTACTGAAATACAGCCAATGTCATTCATTTATGTATTAACTACAGCTGATTCCCCATTAACAAGGGCAGCACTGAGTTGTTGTAACTTCATAGGTAGAACATATGACCCACAAAACCTAAAATATTTACTTTGGTCCTTTACAAGTACACCAAACACATACACTCAGGAGTGCACAGGAATATATAAGAGCTAAGACAGTCAATGAAACCTTGTTTCATCACATACAAATGGCAACCAAAGCACTCATCATTAGGAAACAGAGACAAAAGATACACAGAGTTAGGAGTGCTAAACAAATAAATTACCACAAGTACAGAGCCAGTGGAAATTTGCTGTATGATACAGGGAACGGAAATCAGGTGCTCCATGAAAACCTAGAGGGATGGGGTGGGAGGTTCAAGACAGAAGGGACATTCGTATACCTACGGCTGATTCATGTTGATGTATTTAAGACACCGATGCAATATTTTCCTCCAATTAAAAAATTAAAAAAAAATTTTTTTAAACTGAACTGGAAATCTGTAAAAGCTGATAGAGAAAGAGCTCTAAATCCCTTTGTGGGGGGGTGGGGAAGATGCAGAACAACATATTTATAGTATGATCTTGCTATGTATGATTTTTGCTTAAAGAAAACATACTTTCCCCTTGAAGATGGTCCAAGTGCCTTAATGTTGATTCCCGCATGGAGATCAAGTTTCTGCTTATTCTGAAGAGTTAGGTCTCACAGGCATGACATGGACAAAAAGCAAAAGAGCATGCAAAATGACAGCCGGTATCTAAGAACGGCTCCAAAGAGGTTTTACCAGCAGGAAACACAGAGACAATTTTAAAAAAAAAAAGCTTTTTTTCAATAACTTGTAACAAAGAGCTGAAGATTAAACTCACCAATCTGACAGATGGTGAAGTGCTGAACACTCTGACGGGTCTTTAGATACCACTCTGATGGCAAGTCAAATAGACTGCGAAAAAAACAGACGTCTCAGTCCAGAGGCAAGGAGATGCTGTCAAGGCAGCAGCCTCCATGCTGGGCTAGCAGCTCTCAACCAGGGCAGCGCTTTCCTTGTTACAACTAGGGGACCTGCCTTTTGTGGAAAGCCAGCCAGGTCCGCAAACCCCCACACAGAAAGCTGTCCTGCCCACCTGCTGCCAACGGGGTGCCCGCTAATAAGTATCGCTGGCCACAGGGCACAGAAGAGGCTTTCCAGCCCAGCTCTAAGGCAGCTTTAGCTTTACCTGATCTGCTGGGGCCCAGACAGGTTAGAACGAAGGCCCGTGAACTCTATGTCCAGACCTGCAAGGGAGGCAAAAAAAGACAAGAGTCCCCAGACACAGACCGTCGCAAGGCTCTTCATGCTATGAACGCTGCAGGTGGCAAAAGTACTGGCTCACCTTCTTGGCGTTGGAGAAGCTAGGTGAGGTTGAGAAAACAGAGGGAGCCAAGTGAGGATGCCAGGCCACCCCATTCCACCTGGACTACACGGGGGCTACGAGGGAACTGCTGACCAACATCCCACTGCCCAAACTTGAGGAGTCCCACTATCCTTCCGAGGGGCCCTGGTTGAGTCTCCTGCGGCCTGGAGACCACCCCGCTGGGCCTCACCTCTCTCGCCGGTCCCGCCCGAGAACCACACCTTCCCTAGGCGCACCGGCCAGCCGGCTCCGGCGCCAAAGCCTGGGATCCCGGGGCCTTACCCACGAAGTCCGCGCCCAGGACGAGCTCCTGCAGCAGAGGGAGGCTCTGCTCAAACTCATCGGCGCCTATGTCCATGGCCACTCAGCAGCTCGGCGGAGGGCGCCCAGTGAGTGCGACCACGTGTCGCCTCGCGCTTACACGCAAGCGCCGCGCCGGCGCCTTAAAGGGCTCTGGGAGAGCGGGTGGGGGAGTAAAGAAACGCACAGCCCCCGCGCACGGACACCAGCCCGGATGCGCAGCGGGCGGCGCGGCCCGGCCCTGTCTGCCCACAGGTGTTTCATCTTATATTTGATGCCCTAGGGTTAATGGTCGCTTAGACCCCGCCCTAGCAATCAGAGGTCGTTTATGCTCCGCAGCAACTCCTTTGAAATCCCTCTAAGGGGAGAATGTCATTTACGTAGACCTGGAATATTAAGAGGCACGATAGGACAAAATAGAGCCCGAAAGAGTAAAACCAGACCAGGAAACAGCGCCTGAAGAACTGCAATAAAGCAGGTACTGCAGCCAAGGGGCGGGGAAGGGGGCCCGCATCACCTCCGGTTTTTAAATCGGCAATTTTCCCCACCTTGGCCATCACTGTTAACATGCCTGCCCAGTACCCTCCTCTCCTGCCCGCCCCTTTTCCCTACTTGGCATCGCTGTTGCCTTTGTAACACCATTTATCAAACTTGCTGTACCAAGTCTCAAAAATTGCCCAAACTGAAGGAATTCTTGATACTGAGATGATCTACATCCTATGCTTCCTAGGAAAAAATCCCCACCAGGTGGTGCAGCGGTAAAGAATCCACCTGTCAGTGCGGGAGAGGTGGGGTTTGATCTCTAGACTCCCTGGAGAAGGAAATCACAACCCATTCCAATATTCTTGCTTGGGAAATTCCACGGACAGAGGAGCCTGTCCAGCTCTAGTCCATGGGGTGGCAGAGCCAGACTCCACTAAGCAGCTGAACCACTACCACTTACAGGTGAACCCTATTTTTGTCAATTTCCAAAGCCACACTACCCCAGTCCATGGTCGTGTGTCCTCCCTTGAATTCTAGACTCGTTTGACAGCCTTCTAGAACTGTGGTCTTTAAGATGAGGGAAGAAAATATTATCATCATGGTGGAGGTGTTAGACACTCAGTCGTGCCTGACTCTCTGTGACTGACTCCATGGACCTTGCGAGGCTCCTCTGCCCATGGGAATATCCAGGCAAGAATACTGGAGTGGGGTTGCCATTGCCTTCTCCAGGCCATCTTCCCAACCCAGGGTTCAAACCCAGGCTTCCTGCATTGCAGGCAGATTCTTTACCATCTGAACCACCAGGGAAGCCCAGAACTATTAATATATATCTATAAATGTCTTTACCATAACATCTACAGATCAAAAGGGAAACTACTAAGCATTGCATTTTGAAGGCCTCTTAGAATGAATCAAACTTGTAAAAAATGTTGACTGCATACGTTTTCCCTTTTAAAATAATACCCTGAATACTCTGACTGATGATAGCATTATTTCACTTCTATATAAATACAGAATTGGAGTACACATTTAAAATGTGGGGGGAATATGCTAGAAGCCACTCTGCTTACTTGCTCTTCCTCACCACGTTTCTTAAATAGCCAGTTAACAACTTACCCTGATTTAATCACTCATTTAAGAGACCTGCCATGGTCCTATCTACCCTACTTCAACTTTAAACTAACC
>SJYV01026848.1:0-40147 GCA_006410875.1 Neotragus pygmaeus | reverse complement strand
CAAAGAGTGTATGTTCCTCAAGCTGTGGAACATTTCCTAAAACAGTAGGTGTGAACCCTCCGAGCTCCTGGGGAGCTATAGAGTTTACACAAGCATCTGAGAGCTTTGGATATACCCCTAAAATTTGAATACAAACTCCCCAGGTGACATGGTCAGACTCACACAAGCTGTGTCTCCCAGCAGCTGGACACTGACATCCTCTGGTACAAGGAAGAGAAAGGGGGTTGGGAGGCATGTTAGGAGGTGGTCCTTTCATCTGGGCCGTGTTGGATCTGTGACACCTTCTCCAGGATAATTCTTACTGGCTTTGCAAACACTATAACTGCCCCCTCAGGGCAGCTGCCATGACCGATTTGGTTAAATGAATCCATGACTGTGATGACCATGTACCGTGCACACTGCTCTGTGAGTGCTGGGTGGGCGCTGGGCTTCTGACGACGGTGGTCCTGATCATGCCCGACCTTCTCTCCCTGCTACATCCCTACACTTGGTGCTCTTGAGAACTAGTCACTCACTCATTCCACTGGCCCTTCCATGCTTTCAGTCAGTATTCACTGTGTTCCTCTCAAGAGCTAGAGGTGCAGCCACGAATGAGACAGCCCGCTGCACTGCTCCCCATCACGTCCAAGGGACAGGAGACTTTCAAGCAAAGGAACAACCATAGACAGACAGACAGACACATAGGTAGGTAGATATGGAGAGAGAACTTTAATAGTTACTATAAATAGATTAAAATGTATATATATGTGCGTGTGTATATATATATATATAGGTTGGGAAGATGAAGGAAATGGCAACCCACTCGTGTTCTTGCCTGGAGAATCCTGTGGACAGAGGAGCCTGGTGAGCTGCATGGGGATACAAAGAGTTGGACTCAACTGAAGCAATTTAGCACATACACACGCATATATACAATTTTTTTTCAAATGGTGACAAGTGAAATGCAGCAAACTAGGCAGTGGAGTGACTGATGTGGGGCCCTAGCGCTAGCTCAGGTGGGTGGGCAAAGCCTTTCTGTGACACTTAAGCTGAAACTTCTGCGCCCAGGAGCCAGCCGGCCGGTGAAGATGCAAGGAGGATGCTCCGGGCAGAGGGCCCAGCAGACACCAAAGCCTCACAGCAGAAAGGAGCTTGCCATGCTCAGGGAGCAGGAAGAAAGGCAGCAGAGGAGGGCACGGGGTGGGCAGAGCACCACAGAACCGTGTGGGTCCAGAGTCAGTGCCAGGAAGAGACGCTCTCCGCGGGGGTCCAATCCTCAGCCTCGTAGCTGGGAAATAGAGGCTCACAGAGCAGGCCTGACTTGCTCAGGGTAACTCTGAGATTAAGACTCCAGATGGGACTGGTCCCCAGGCCTGTGACAGTCTGGCCCACGTGTGTTCCGCGTGTCACAAGTCACAGCTCACATGTATGTAGCACAGGCCTACGGGACACTTGGTTGGGGAAAGGCAGATTGGGGAACACCTAAGAGCTACAAGAGGTGGTGAAAGAAAGCCTAGATGTCCATGTTAACCAGCTCTGGCCTCAGGCCCAGACTGCCCCTGACAAGACCGGTGACCTTGGGGACATCGCTTAACCTTTCTGAGCCTCGACCTTACCATCTGTACAGTGGACACAGCATGCAGACAATGTGAAGGGCCCGTGACATCGTTTTTCTGTAGCTGTCATACGGCCCTGGCCTGTGGTGCTAGAGAGATTCCCCCACCCCGCCCCACCTAGGTATAACCTTCGCCAACACTACATGCTTCTTCACACGCTCACCAAACTACTGAGCGCCCACTCTGTGATGGCACTGAGCCAGTCCCCAGGAGTACTGCAGGGGACAAAGCCACACACAGATGGCTAGCACCCGCGATAGGCCGCCATTGACAAAACCACGCAGAATCCACGGTTGTGCTGCAGGAAGCGTGGGGCAGCTTGCTGGGCTGTGAGAGACTGTCCGGAGGAGGGGGGTCTGGCTGGTGAGGTAAGCAAAAGCCTCTCCAAGAAAGTCGAGCTTGGGAAGCAACGTGACCCGTGAGCTGGGGGTAACCAGGCAGCAGAGAAGAGCAAAGCACAGCAAGTGCCAAGGTCCTGGGAGGCAGAGCATGGCAGATGCGAGCAACTGAAAGAAGCCGGAGTGTCCATCAGAGGGTGGAGGCCCATCAGCGGAGGAGGCTGGAGATGGAGGAAGGAGCCAGACCACGGAAGCCTTGTGCCAAGACAAAGGGTTTGGGGTTGATCCTGAAAGTAACAGGAAGTCTTAAAGGACATTTAAGCAGTGATGCTTGGAACAAAATCATGTCACTGTCTCAAATGCATTAATTAATTGAATAAACTTTTACTGGGCACCTTGATGGCTCAGTGGTAAAGAATCTGCCTGCCAGTGCGGGAGACCCTGGTTCAATTCCTGGGTCAGGAAGATCTCCTGGAGAAGGGATAAGCTACCCACTCCAGTATTCTTGGGCTTCCTTTGTGACTCAGCTGGTAAAGAATCCACCTGCAATGTGGGAGACCTGAGTTCAATCTCTGTTTGGGGAAAATCCCCTGGAGAAGGGAAAGGCTTCCACTTCAGTATTCTGGCCTGGAGAATTCCATGGACTGTATGGTCCATGGGGTCCCAAAGAGTTGGACATGACTAAGTGACTCACTTTCACTTTGACAGCTCAGTGGTAAAGGATCCACCTGCCAATGCAGGAGACACAGATTCGATGCCTGGGTCAGGAAGATACCCTGGAAAGGAGAATGACTACTCCCTCCAGCATTCTTGCCCAGAGACTTCCATAGATGGAAGAGCCTGGCAGGCTACAGTCCATGTGGTGGCAAAGAGTCTGATATGACTGAATGGCTAATGCACTTTGTACGTACAAGTTGCTATTCCAGGCACCATGAAGATAGGGAAGATAGCTTGGGTACTAAGGGAACAGTGAAGCGACTGGCTTACTGTAGAGGAGCCCTGGACTGGGCACTGAAGACATGGGTTCAAGTTCCAGCTTTGCCCTTTACTAAAGAGCCCAGAGCTCCTTGAGGAGAGTGGCTGGGTTCAACCATCTTTTGGTCCCCAGCACTTGGCACACAGGAGAATGGATAAACAGAATAATCACATCACTTTGGATAATATCAGTAAGGCCTAAGATTTGCTGAGGGCTTTGTTGCCTTTTAAGACCTTTCATAGGACTTCCTTGGTTGGGAAACTAAGATCCCTCAAGCTGAGCCACAGAGCCCCCAAAACCCAGGAAAGACTTCTTACATACTGGATCTTATTTTATTCCCACACCATCCCTGTGAGGTAGATTAAAGACCACCTGCATAATCTGTGAGCCCCAGTGCAAAATGAAAACATGGGCCTCTTTGTTTAAAAATTAATAAGAATTTCAATACAGTGGGAGCACAGCATTAAGGCCAGGCCAGGGTCCTTGGAAGGATGGAATCCTGTGTTACTGCACGAGCTACATGTCCATGAAGCCAGCCCTGGGCACATTCTATTCTATTCATTTCACAGGTGAGGAGACTGCAGCTCAAGGGAAAGGGACTCTATGTCACTCAGCTGGCAACCGCAAGAGTGAGCCTCAAAAGAAATTCAGGCCCTCTGAGTCCAGGTCTGGTGTTCTTCCCGGTGACACAGCTGACGTGCTCCTGCCCTAGGTCACAGCTCTGCTCCAGGGTGTTCCTGGCAGAGAAGTTCTAAGCATTGTTTGAAAAGTGGGGTAGACCAAAAAAAGTGGAATGCGATTGTTAGTGATGTTGCACAGAACACTTCAACAGGTCCCACTGTTCTCAGGCAAAGGGCCAGAGATGGAGTCCTTTTATAATCTGTTTGTTCATTTGCTCAGAAATACACGAAGTACAAAGCGACTTTTACCTGGTGTGCTGCAGGCAGAACTGACAGTTCAGAAAGACCACCCTCCAGCGACTCTCTGTGACCCCATGGACTGCAGCACACCAGGCTTCCCTGTCCTTCACAGTCTTCCAGAGTTTATTCAAACTCATGTACATTGAGTCAGTGATGCTATTCAACCATCTCTCCTCCTGCCCGCAATCTTTCCCAGCATCAGGGTATTTTCCAGTGAGCTGGCTCTCGACATCAGGTGGCCAAAGTATTGGAGCTTCAGTTTCAGTCCTTCCAATGAATATTCGGGGTTGATTTCCTTTAGGGTTGACTGGTCTGATCTCCTTGCAGTCCAAGGGACTCTCGAGAGTCTTCAGTTCATTCAGTTCAGTTGCTCAGTCGTGTCCAACTCTTTGTGACCCCATGAATCACAGCACTCTAGGCCTCCCTGTCCATCACNTAACTGAGTGCTTTCTTGCTGTCCAGTGACTTCCACATGGCATCCTCCAGTTTCAGGGAGGGCAGGGTGGGCTGAGCCACTGGAATCAAAGCTGGTGCTGCAGTGAGCCTCCAAGCCTCACCTCCAAACGCTGGGCCTAATTGTCTTGCTCTAAAGTAGATGGAGGAGCTTCCTAGGTGGCTCAGCGTTAAAGAATCTGCCTTACCAGTGCAGTAACACAGGTTCGATCCCTGGTCCAGGAAGATTCCACATGCTGCGGCGCAGCCAAGCCTGTATGCCACAACTGATTCTACGTGCCCTCGAGCNAGATGGAGGAGCTTCCTAGGTGGCTCAGCGTTAAAGAATCTGCCTTACCAGTGCAGTAACACAGGTTCGATCCCTGGTCCAGGAAGATTCCACATGCTGCGGCGCAGCCAAGCCTGTATGCCACAACTGATTCTACGTGCCCTCGAGCCCATGTTCCCCAGCAAGAGAAGCCACCACAAGGAGAAGCCTGGACAATGCAGCAAGGAGTAGCCGCTGCTCACTGCAACTGCAGAAAACAGGCGCACGGCAATGAAGACCTAGTGCAACCAAAAATTAAATAAGATTAATAAATTTTTTTTAAGTTAGTGAACTTAGAGCAACACGAAGGCAAATGGAGCCATCCGTCTGGAAGTGGATTCATTCATCATCATATGTCCTGAATGCTGACCGAGGCTGGCCACCCTGCTGAGTGCTGAGGCATGATCACCCTTGAGGTTCACCCCACCCTCCAAGCTGTGAGCCTGGTGGGGAAAAGGGAGAGTGAGGAAAATGTCCAGAGACAGACAATTTGGGTCTCAGGCTTATTATAAACTTAGTTGCTATTGTTTAGTTACCTTAAAATCAATGTAGAAACTTGACTAAAGTTTAAGGGTGGGAAAAGTCTATTTTAAGTTCATAAAATTGATTTTCTAGCATCAATTTTAGGGCTGAGGCAGAGCTGGGAGATCCTCTGGCCCACCCCAATGCCACCCCTATATTATCAAAATGTAGACACTTTTGACTAGGCACTTTGTAGTTTTCCATATAAAACAGAGGGCCCAGAACTCTGGGGTGACAAAAATCACAGTCTCTATATGGTCATGTGCAGTAGGGAAAACATGCAATATGAGAGCGACTTTGTGGTCATGGAATTTTATTTACTTTTAAAATTTCATACATCCTTAAGGCAGGATGTGAGATCTGTGTGTTTATCAAAACGAGAGTATGGGATTTCCCTGGTGGCCCAGTGGCTGAGACTTCACCTTCCAATGCAGGGGGTGTAGGTTTGATTTCTGGCAGGCGAGCTACGATCCCACGTGATTCACAACCAGAAACTAAAATATAAAGCAGGGAAATGTAACAAATTCAATACAGACAAAAAAAGAGAGAGAGAGAGTGTATGCCTGACCCAGTCCTCTTCCAAAGTAACTTGGTTGTGAAAGATAAGGAAAGAGAGAGAAGCTGCCCAGGCCAGAGGATGTCATGGAGATCTGGTGATTGTATGTGCCGTGATAAATAACTGAAAGTTACGTAAGATGTTAATTTAACAACAGAGAGACCTGGGGGAAGAGCACACAGGAATTTTCAGTACTTTTCAAATCTTCACAATTATTTGAAAGTAAAAGGTAATTTTTAAGAAGGAGAGCATGGTGTGGGAGATTGTATTTTCTAAAAGTCGATGCAACACGGTCTTCCAAGAGTTTGCCCCTTGCACATGAAGAGGTAGATCTGTGTTCTCTCCTTTGAAAGGGGGCAGGTTACTTACCTTCTCTGTGCTCCCGCTGCCTCTGTAAAATGGGAAGGAAATGTTAGCATTGTTTTCACTATGAAATGGAAATACACATGTTAAGCATGTAGACAGAGATTGGAAATATGGGCTGTCATCACTGTTGTGGGGACAAGTTAGGAACCTAGTCATCAGAACTGAGGTGGCAACCAGAGTAACAGACAGCACAGAATCCCTGGAATTCCTTCCTCCTCCTGCCCAGGGGCGAATTCCTCCTGGGGGTGCAGATGCCAAGTGTGCAGGTGGGCTCTGGGAGAGATGGGAGGGAGAAGACAAGTGCAGAGATTAGGAATGGATGATGACGTGCAGTGCGTTTGCTCAGGGAAGAAGGAAATGCCGTGGTCTGAGGTGATCAGGGGTGGTGTCAGGAGAGAGAATGAGCTGAAGTTGTGCCTTGAAGGTCAGCTTGGGTGCAGATGAGCAGAAAGGCAGGGAAGGGCAGCAGAGGTGGAGTCAAGGCCTCACCAGGCGTCTGCTTGGGCACAATTTTCATGTTATTTACCTTTAGCTATCTTTTCTCGATTTCTACTAACATGAAATGGTGGGGAAATTTCTATACATTTATCATTTTAAGGATAATAGACCGTAGCCATGAACTCCAAGATTCCTGCTGGCCTACATGTGCTCCTCAGCAGAGCCCTTTCTTTTCAAGGTTATACATCCATCAAATGACACAAGTTGGAGCTTATACCCAGGACTGGCCACTTAGGACAGACACCACATCCATGTGCTGGTGGTATTTGGTCCAGAAGTGATCCTAGGACACCAGCAAGACCAATCAGTGTCCTCTCCCACGGACTCTGGGAGAGAGAGGAACCCCTTGTGGTTGTTTTAAATCATGACCACAAATTCTTTGATATTTTCAGCCTTTAAATTGTAGCCTGTGACTTTCTTCTTGAATTTGGGCAGGATTGTGACAGCTTTGAGCATGGAATACGATGTAAATAAGACCAGATGACATTGAAGGGTTCAGCTTAAAAGATCACGTGGTTTCTGTCTTTGTTGAAACACTTGCTCTTAGAGCCTTGAGCTTCCAGACCAGAGAAGAGAGGAGAGGAAGGTGGGAATATGAATCCTTAGTCATTTGAGTCATCACACCCTTGTGCCAGACATGGAGTGAAAAAGTCTTAGATGAAACCAGCCTCTAGTCACCTGAGTCTCACTGGCTATTATGGACTGTATATTGTACCTCCAGATTCATATGTGAGTCCCACAGTTCAGTTCAGTTGCTCAGTCGTGTCCAACTCTTTTCGAGCCCATGGACTGCAGCACACCAGGCTTCCCTGTCCATCACCAACTCCCAGAGCTTGCTCAAACTCATACCCATCGAGTTGGTGATGCCATCCAATCATCTCATTCTCTGTCATCCCCTTCTCCTCCTGTCTTCAATCTTTCCCAGCATCAAGGTCTTTTCCAATGAGTCAGTTCTTCACATCTGGTGGCCAAGGTATTGGAGCTTCAGCTTCAGCTTCAGTGTTTCCAATGAATATTCAAGACTGAATTCCTTTAGGATTGACTGCTTTGATTTTGCAGTTCAAGGGACTCTCAAGAGTCTTCTCCAACACCACAGTTCAAAAGCATCAATTCTTTGGCGCTCACCTTTCTTTATGTATGTGAATATTGTGAATCCCTAACATGATGGTATTTGGAGATGGTACCTTTGGGAGGTTATTAGGGTCAGATGAGGTCATGGAGGTGATGGCCTCATGATGGGATTAGTGCCCTTACAAGACGGGACCCCAGAGAACTGTCACAAGCTCTCACTAAGAGACCTGTGAGTACACAGCAATAAGGCAGTTGTCTGCAATCCAGAAAGAACATGACTGTGCTGGTGCCTTGATTTTAGACTTACAGCTCCAGACTGTGAGAAAATAAATTTCTGTTGTTTAAGTCACCCAATCCATGATATTTTGTTATGGCAACCCAAGCAGACTAAGATACCAGCTGAGACACCAACCCTGTGGAACAGAGAACAGCCATTCCTGCCATGCCCTACCTGAATCCCTGGTCCCTAGACTCTATAAGCATAAGAAACAGTTGTTTTATGTCACTAACCTTCAAGAGTGATTTCATAACTGTTAACTGGAACATTGTCTTTCCAGAGCCTTGAGTTGGGGACTGTGGAAGTTTTGAGTCACCAAAGGCCACATTAGCTAATAAACAGAGTGAGTTAGCCTGAGAAATAAGCTGGCACAGAGCTGACAATGAAGAGATGGGAAAGTCTTGCCCTCCTTGATGATACCACTCAAATCCTTGGATCAAGCTAGGCCAATCTCCTCTTCAACTTTTCAGTTACATAAGCCAGTAATTTTTTAAAAGTCTTAAGCCAGTTTGATTTGGTTTATATTCCCTCCAGTTATAACTGGAATAGAGATTAAAAGGATAAAAAGGAAGACAGGAGAAATGGAGGAAGGAGGTCAGATGGGAAGGGGACAGGATCTGTTCTGTTTGCCATTTAAATGTAAGTGGTGTCTATGGCAGACACTGCAGATTGCCCATTTCGTATCTAATCCCCATCTTTCCCCTTATGAACAGAACCTCTGTACTTTGTAGGTGCCATCTTCCCCTTCCAATCACTCAGAGTGAGGTGACTCAGAGTTAAGTCCAGACTGGTTCCTAGCTAATCCAGGTGGTTCTGTGTTCCTAACCAATGATTGGTTCAGGAGTGGGCATATGACCAAGTTCCTCCAATGAGATGTGAGGGGACGTCTCTGGGCGGAGCCTCTGGGAAAGCTTTCCTTCTCTCCACAAGGAGAGACAGGCGCTGTCGCCTGTGAACGATCTGAGTGGCCAATGTTCGTCCAGAGGGGCCACAGCTCCTTTGCAGGGAAGGAAGCTGGACCTCCAATGGTATGGAGCTGCCGGTTGTCCCTTGCCTGAGGTGCTTTCTCTTCTGCCTTTTGTGTGAGATAACAAATGATAAACGAATTTGAACTGCCATTTTCTGCTGCAAGCAGCCGTGATGCTGCAGATTCTGAGGAAGGCCAACTCACCACCATCTTGTTTTACTGAGGACAGAACCAAGGCCTAGAGGGACCGCTATGAGTCCAGGTCCCAAAACCAGTTGATGGCAGTGAAGGACAAGAGCTTCACCTCCCTTCTCGTAAGCTAGGCTTCATTCTGTAGTGAGACAGGTTCTAGAATCTTCTGCCATTGCCCTTCCCACCCTCAGCCCAGAGCCTTCTGTAGTCAGCTGTGTGTACAGAAGCTCACCTGATTTGAATCCAGCAGTCAGTATTCCGTCTAATTAAGCAGTTATGAGCAGGAAGGCTACATCTCCAGAGCCTACTTGTTTTTCGTGAGGCGCCTTTATAAACCCTCGCTGGTTGTTGTGATGGATGCCAGGGGCCGCGGAGACCTCTGGAAGGCGGGTCCTGCTGGGCCACCGTGGGGGCTGTGACAGTAACTGTTTATGGAATCTGAAGGCTGTATTTGAATAATTACTGCCATCTGATTGTCCGGTTAATGTCACCTGAACCAGACGGTCTGCTGTTTTTCTGCTTAAGGGAAGAAGAATATAACCCTCTGGAGATGCTCACCGACTGTGAGCTTGGAAATAGCCCTGAAAGTTAGTGATGCAGTGAGTGTGGTGAGGCCAGAGCACAGCCGGCAGCGTGCTGAACAAGTGTGCTGGTGGGTGAAGTGGAGAGGAGCCTCAACGAAAATGTGTTGATTTTCCTGCTTTGCAGTGTGCAAATTCACTGTGAAGCAGGCAGCAATGGGCTTCTGATAGGGTCACCTCTTTCACTATCGGGAAAATTCAAGCCAGAAACTTCAAGAAGAGGAATAGCTTGGGAAAAGCCGGGTCCAAATAGAAGCCACCTTCATCTTGGACACAGCAGCCATTGCTGCTGATCCTCAAGGGCTCACCCTGCTGCGCAAATTCACACGGGGTGATATTCCAGCCCAGAGGCCAGCTTCCTTCTCTCAGAAGAACCCCTCAAAGAGAGACGCTACAGGTAAAGGTGTTCCCTGCCACTTGCCCACTACTTTGCCAGACAGAGCACCGCTGATCAGTGGGTGGGAGGCACCCCCCGCCAGAGGGTCTAGAATAGCAGTTTCCCTCAAGTCCAGCAGGCGGGAGAGGGGGAGGTCCTCAGGCAGCTGCTCGGTGGGCAGGTCTCAGGGGTTGTGTATCTTTGTGGCCTGTTTCCTTGAGTGGCTCTGCGGGGTAAGTGGTGAGTGTTGGGGTGAGGACAGAGTGTGAGTTCTCCTGTGCAAGTGGAATTGTGNGGGGAGGTCCTCAGGCAGCTGCTCGGTGGGCAGGTCTCAGGGGTTGTGTATCTTTGTGGCCTGTTTCTTTGAGTGGCTCTGCGGGGTAAGTGGTGAGTGTTGGGGTGAGGACAGAGAGTGTGAGTTCTCCTGTGCAAGTGGAATTGTGTATGTGTGTGTGCACATGTGTGTGTGTGCACACGTGTGTGTGCACACTTGTGCTTACACAGGAACTTGTAAGGATTTGGGGATCTCCGGGTATGAGAAGGCTTCCCAGGTGGTGCAGTGGTAAAGAATCCGTTTGCCAGTGCAGGAGACACTAGGGACGGGTTTTTTTTTTCCCCTGGGTTGGAAAAATTCACTGGGAGGAGGAAATGGCAACCGTCTCCAGTATTCTTGCCTGGACGATTCCACGGACAGAGGAGCATGGTGGGCTACAGTCCATGGGGTCTCAAAGAGTCAGACACAGCTGAGCAACTGAGCACACACACAGAATATGGGAAACGCCTGGTGCTTTGCACAGAGAGTATTAGACCAACAGTGCAGTCATGCCAAGAAATACGTGAGCTAAATTTGTAACTTTAAATTTTCCAGGAACTACATTAGAGAAGAAAGAAAATCAATTTCAAAAACATACTTTATTTAACCAAGCATACCCCAAATTATCATTTCAGCATATCATCAATATAAATACATAAATGGGCTATCTCACAGTCTTTTTTCCCCTTACAAAGTCTTCAAAATCTCTACTTTACACTTGCAGCAATATCTCAGTTTGGACCAGCCCCATGTCAAGCTTTCAGTAATCACCTGTG
Organism: Neotragus pygmaeus; assembly: GCA_006410875.1. NCBI lineage: Eukaryota > Metazoa > Chordata > Mammalia > Artiodactyla > Bovidae > Neotragus > Neotragus pygmaeus. Next base: position 29,063 of record SJYV01026848.1, on the reverse strand, counting down.
ATTCATGGCTACCATCCTGGACAGTGCAGGTTTCGAGACCTGGATCTGAGTCCCTGTTCGGTTTCTTCATAGATTTGTGGCCCTGACAAAATTTTTTATGTGTTCTGAGGTGCTATGTCACCATCTCTGTAATGCCCTTAATAGCCTGTCTCATGCCAGTCATTCAGGTGGTGTACTGCATGTTGTTGAGTGTCTAGGGTCCAGGTCAATGCTGCAGGGCTGGCTTGTATGCTGGTGTGTTGGAGCTGCACCATACAGGCTCACAAGAGCCCATGTTAAATATTCATGAATTTCGTAAAGTGATTTTAAACCATGGGCCTCTTGAAATCAGCCAGGGTGGGAGAATGTTTGCACCATGGAAATGAGCAAGTGTTTCCAAATCAGCCTTTGCTACTCCACAGAGCTGCTTGTGAAACATGACTTGCACACCTCTGGACTTGGATATATTTATATGTGATGCAAGGCTGAGTGTGGACTGGGCGCTGCTTCCTGGGCTGATTTTCCCTCTCTAAGCCCTCATCATCTCCCTTTAGGTGCCCCTGTCTTGTTGCAGCCCCTTCCAGATTATTCTTTCCTACTCTGAGAGGCAGCACTGAGGAACGGTTAAGCCGGCAGAGTCTGGAGCAGACCTAGATCCTCATTTACTCATTTTATAACTGTGGACAGGTAATTTAACTTCTCTGTGCCTCAGTTTCCCTCATTTGTGAAACTAATACCAGCTGAGAAAGAGGGTTAAATACCATCGATGTAAAATGATAGAACACTGCCTGGCATACAATATGTGCTTATAAATGCTGCATGGTCTATAATGTTGATTTGACTGTCTCCAGCTCCTCCCTGCTTCCAGGCCCTAACTGTTGATCAGTGTGGAACCTTCATGAAGGGCAGTGCTCATGGCAGGCAGGGACACCCAGAGGATGAGCTGGTGTGGTGGTGGGGTAGGTAACACCACAGTCAGGTTGGATCTGGGGTTGTCTTTCCTTCCGTTTTCCATTCATCCTCTCTGAAGAACTAACTACCTACTGTGTGTGTATTCCATGGGGACGGGGTAGGCACATGTAACTGAGAAAGCTGATCCCTGCCCTTAAGGAGCTTACAAAAGCTCTTGGAGGTCTTCACTAATTTTTAAGAGGATAATGGGATTCTGAAATGGGAGGATTTGAGAACTGTGGGTATAATGAAAATACCACTAAATATGGGGGCCAGAGAAGTTGGCAGGTTTGAGCTCCGGCACATAATTATTGTGTTTCTAATCCCTTGACTTCTTCTGGCCTCAGTTTCTTCCTCTCTAAAATGGGAGTGATAATGTGAATCCATGCCTCAGCCTCCTCCAGGACACTGAGAAAGTGCATTTAAAGACTAAAGGCCAGGGTGTGTGGGGGGCGGGGGGCAGTGTGCTGCAGGCAAACCTGACCCCTTGGGGACTCTGTTCTGAAACTGACATTTTACCATCTGGGGAATCTGACTGACTCCTCCATGCTACACACACAAGTGAAGAAACCCAGAGAGTACCTACCATGCTGTCCCAAACTCTGTCATCTGACTTCCTGGAACACCAGGGATTATTGTTGTTCAGTCGCTAAGTCACGTCTGACTCTTTGCGATCCCATGGACTGAGGCATGCTAGGCGTCCCTGTGCGTCACTATCTCCCAGAGTTTGCTCAAACTCCTGTCCATTGAGTTGGTGATACCATCCAACCATCTCATCCTCTGTCGCCCCCTTCTCCTTTTGCCTTCACTCTTTCCCAGCATTGGGTCTTTTCCAATGAGTTGGAAAAATACCAGGGATTCTCTGGGGGTAATTCCCACATCAGCACGTGAAAAGCCAACTTGACACATTTGGGTGACTCTGGGAACATTGCTAGAAAATGTAGATAGGGAGTTCCCAAGTGGCCTGGTGGTTAGGATTCCAGGCTTTCGCTGCTTTGGCCTGGTTTAGTCCCTGGTCAGGCAACTGAGATTCTGCAAGTCTCGCAGCACAGCCCCCCCTCCCCCCCCCAAAAAAAAATGCAGGCAGGGAAGATTTGGAGCTTGAAATTTCCTGATCTCTGCCACCCTTCTTAACGAGCTGACAGTGCAAGTGCATCACCAGTCTCGCATGGAGGGCTGTTAAGTCTCTAGAGGGCCTGCCGGGGGGCTCAGTGGTGAAGAATACGCCTGGCCAATGCACGAGACACAAGAGACTCACGTTCAGTTCCTGGGTTGGGAAGATCCCCTGGAGAAGGAAATGGCAGCCCACTCAAGTATTCTTGCCTGGGAAATCTCATGGACAGAGGAGCCTGGTGGGCTACATTCCATGGGGTCGCAGAGTCGGACATGACTGAGTGACCAACAAACAACAGCAAGGTTCCAAAACAACCCAAAGGGGACATCCCGGCTTCTGACCTCCTTCGGTCTACCCCAGCCTTCTCCAGGCTCCAGTGCTTTTTTCCTTCCCCAAAGATTGCCGTGATTGTTTCTACCCATTGGAACCCCTATGTTGTCTCCCACCAGAACCTCTATCTCCTACCCCATCCCCCCAGAGACCCCCAGCCCTAACCTTGGCCACTGACTAGACTCTGTAAGAGCCGAAGAGATTTTCTCAAAGAAGAGCTTCAGAGGTTCCTGGGATGTTTAAATATGTCAGTATTAATAGAGACATTTTAAGTGGAAGAAAATGCCAAAATTGGACCTGAAAACACTCCATGCCAAACTCAGCAACCAGCAGGGTAGAGAGGACAGATAGATTCTCCTTAGCATCGCTCTAACCAGCTAACTCCACTCCCTGTATTCCCCCCACCAAGCAAGCGGCAAGCCTTTACAGTACTTGTCTCTTGCCCCTGCCCCTTAAGGAAGACAATTAGCATCTGAGTAGAGGTCTCCTCCTGACATCCTGTCAGTTTTTCTGTCTATTTCAGTACCATTTCCACCAATGACTTTCAAAACAGGAATCATTTTTTGGTCAATTACATCCAATTTTTAATATTTAAATCTGTTTTACGTAGTTGTGATTATATTCTAAAAACATTTGAATAGGCTGTTTACCATTTTAGTGTAATAAAAACTTTTTTTAAATTAAACTTATTTTTTTCTCTTTCAAATGAGAATAATTCTTAATTATAAAAATAAAGCATCATTAAGAAATAGTTTAAAATAGAGAAAAGACGAGAAATCACTCATGATCTTCTCTCCCCAACTCTAACACAGCCAGAACCATCATACTGGTGCTTTTTATTGCAGTCTCTGCCCCTATAAATACATTTTATTTGAATGTTGTGATGCTTATCTTGGCCTGGTTCCTGAGAAAGCAGAGTCTAAGACAAAGGTTTCCATGCAAGTATTTTATTGAGGAACTTGATTCCAGGGAGCTGGAATGAGAAATGGGGAGTGAAGCTGACAAGAATGTGTCATGGAGTTGGCCATCACCAAATGTACCTGGCTGCTGGATTCACGTTGAACTGAGGAGCCATAGGAAGACCTAGCCTGGGTCGGGGAGAAAGAAGCCTTTTCCCATTGGCTCCCAGTCCCTGTTGGCCAAAGGTTTTCCCCGTCCAGTAATTCTCCCACATTTCTGAGCTTCCCTGGCGTGGGTGCTGAGTGGATTTCCCCTTGGTCCCAGGCCGTATCTGTCCTCAGGGCATCAGGTGATGCAGGCATGTTAACGTGAAATTTCATGACAGTGCTGTGGTAAGCATGAGACACAGCAGGGAAAGAATAGATATGACATTTGATTTGTTCTCTGACTGTGTTAGTTATTTATTGCTGGGTAACAAACTGCCCTGGTACTTAGCTACCTAAAACAATAGTAAGTATTATCACACAGTTTGAGTCATCAGTCAACTGTCATTTAGGAACAGTTCAGCTAAGTGATTGAAACCAAGACACCAGCCAGGACTGCAGTCAGCTGAAGCCTTCACCAGGACTCAAGGATCTGCTTCCAAAATGGTTCCCTCACACAGCTCTTAGCAGGAGATTTTAGTTTCTAGCCATGTGAACAATGCTATTCAGTATGGGAGTGAACTGCCTGAAGAGTCAATATCAGGAAGTGGAGATCGTGGGGGGCCATCTTGGAGGCTAGCTACCACTTGGTTCATTGATTCATTTGATTGCCATTTATTATGCAACTGCCAGGAGTGATACTGTGCTGTCGATGGGGGAGACCAACATGGTTGTGATTAATTGAGTTCAAGGACCACTTCTTTGTTTAAATTGTGTCTCTGGTACCTGGAATGCAGAAAGCCTCAGTTAAAGGCTTATTTGTCAAAAGGAAGCAAAATGCAGTGGTTAGGAGCTGGACTTATGGAGCCAGTCTGCCTAGGTTCAAATCTGGCTTCCTCCACCACACCCTGATGGTTTTGCAATAAATCTCGTCAGTTTATGTTGCTTACAACCAAGAATCCTGATTGATACACTCATTAGTTTTTCCACTAATCTCCTTTTATAGTTTAGACTCTGCACAGGATCCCACATTGCATTTAATTATTGTGTCTCCTTCATTTGGGGGACCGTTTCTCAGTCTTTCCTTGTCTTTTTTGACCTTCCCACTTCTGAATAGTACTGTGCAGACATTTTGTAGATTGTCTGTCAATTTGGGTTTGAAGTTTTCTCATGGTCAGATTGAGGAAATGCATTTTGGACAAGAACACCGGAAGTGATATTTTGAATCATATTAGGGATCCATGATATCGACATGTCTTGTTATACTGGTGATGTTGTCTTTGACCTCTTGATTAAGGTTGTGGGTATCTGTTCAGTTACTATGGAACATGGAATATGGATTCCACACTGGTTGGAACTGGTTCCAGATCAGGAAAGGAGTACGTCAATGCTGTATATTGTCACCCTGCTTATTTAACTTATATACAGAGTTCAGTTCAGTTCAGTTGCTCAGTCATGTCCGACTCTTTGTGACCCCATGAACCACAGCATGCCAGGCCTCCCTGTCCATCACCCACTCCTAGAGTCCATCCAAACCCATGTCCATTGAGTTGGTGATACCATCCAGCCATCTCATCCTCTGTCGTCCCCTTCTCCTCCTGCCCTCAATCTTTCTCAGCATCAGGGTCTTTTGAAATGAGTCAGCTCTTCACATCATGGGGCCAAAGTATTGGAGTTTCAGCTTCAACATCAGTCCTTCCAATGAACACCCAGGACTGATCTCCTTTAGGATGGACTGGTTGGATCTCCTTGCAGTCCAAGGGACTCTCAAGAGTCTTCTCCAACACCACAGTTCAAAACCATCAATTCTTCGGTGCTCAGTCTTTTTTTTATAGTCCAACTCTCACATCCATACATGACTACTGGAAAAACCATAGCCTTGACTAGATGGGCCTTTGTTAACAATGTAATAATATCTCTACTTTTTAATATACTGTCTAGGTTGGTCATAACTTTCCTTCCAAGGAGTAACTGTCTTTTAATTTCATGGCTGCAGTCACCATCTGCAGTGATTTTGGAGCCCAGAAAAATAAAGTCAGCCCCTGNAGTCCAAGGGACTCTCAAGAGTCTTCTCCAACACCACAGTTCAAAACCATCAATTCTTCGGTGCTCAGTCTTTTTTTTATAGTCCAACTCTCACATCCATACATGACTACTGGAAAAACCATAGCCTTGACTAGATGGGCCTTTGTTAACAATGTAATAATATCTCTACTTTTTAATATACTGTCTAGGTTGGTCATAACTTTCCTTCCAAGGAGTAACTGTCTTTTAATTTCATGGCTGCAGTCACCATCTGCAGTGATTTTGGAGCCCAGAAAAATAAAGTCAGCCCCTGTTTTCACTGTTTCCCCATCTATTTGCCATGAAGTGATGGGACCAGATGCCATGATCTTAGTTTTATGAATGTTAAGCCTTAAGACAACTTTTTCACTCTCCTCTTTCACTTTCATCAAGAGGCTGTTTAGTTCTTCTTCACTTTCTGCCATAAGGGTGGTGTCATCTGCATACCTGAGGTTATTGATAGCTTGTGCTTCATCCAGCCCAATGTTTCTCATGATGTACTCTGCATATAAGTTAAATAAGCAGGGTGACAATATACAGCCTTGACATACTCCTTTTCCTATTCGGAACCAGTCTGTTGTTCCATGTCCAGTTCTAACTGTTGCTTCCTGACCCGCATACAGGGTTCTCAGGAGGCATGTCAGGTGGTCTGGTATTCCCATATCTTTTAGAATTTTCCACAGTTTATTGTAATACACACAGTCAAAGGCTTTGGCATAGTCAATAAAGCAGAAATAGATGTTTCTTTGGAACTCTCTTGCTTTTTTGGTGATCCAGCAGATGCTGGCAGTTTGATCTCTTCTATCGTGTGAAATGCCAGGCTGGACAAGCTGGAATCAAAGATTACTGGGAGAAATATCAATAATCTCAGGTGACAGATGCAGATGTCAGATAACCTCAGATGCAGATGACACCACCCTTATGGCAGAAAGTGAAGAAGAACTGAAGAACCTCTTGAAGAAAGTGAAAAAGTTGGCTTAAAACTCAAGATTCGGTTGAGTTTTCAGATCTAGAAAACTAAGATCTTGGCATCTGGTCCCACACTTCATGGCAGAGAGATCTGTAAACAGTGAGAGACTTTTATTTTTTTAGGCTCCAAAATCACTGCAGATGGTGACTGTAGCCATAAAATTAAAAGCCACTTGCTTCTTGGAAGAAAAGCTATGATCAACCTAGACAGCAAGCAGAGACAGTACTTTGCCAACAAAGGTCCCTCTAGTCAAAGCTATGGTTTTTCCAGTAGTCAAATATATATGTGAGAGTTGGACTATAAACAAAACAATGCCGAAGAATTGACATTTTTGAATTGTGATGTTGGAAAAGACTCTTGAGAGTCCCTTGGACTTCATGGAGATCCAACCAGTCCATACTAAAGGAGATCAGTCCTGGGTGTTCATTGGAAGGACTGATGTTGAAGCTGAAACTCCAATACTTTGGCCACCTAATGCGAAGAACTGATTCATTTCAAAAGACCCTGATGCTGGGAGAGATTGAAGGTGGGAGGAGAAGGGGACAACAGAGGATGAGATGGTTGGATGGCATCATCGACTCATCATCAGTCTTGTGACCATTGCTGAGTTTTCCAAATTTGCTGGCATATTGAGTGCAGCCCTTTCACAGCTCAGCTGGAATTCCATCACCTCCACTAACTTTGTTCATAAGACCACTTGACATTGCACTCCATGATGTCAGGCTCTAGATGAGTGATCACACTTTTGTGGTTATCCAGGTCATCAAGATCTTTTTTGTACAGTTCTTCTGTGTATTCTTTCCACCTCTTCTTAATATCTTCTGCTGCTGTTATGTCCATACAATTTCTGTCCTTAAGTGCCCATCTTTTCATGAAATATTCCCTTAGTATCTCTAATTTTCTTGAAGAGATCTCAGTCTTTCCCATTCAGTTGTTTTCCTCTATTTCTTTGCAATGTTCACTTAGGAAAGCTTTCTTATCTCTCCTTGCTGTTCTTTGGAATTCTGCATTCAAATGGGTATATCTTTTCATTTCTCCTTTGCCTTTCACTTCTCTTCTTTTCTCAGCTATTTGTAAGGTCTCCTCAGAAAACCATTTTGCCTTTCTTTTTCTTGGGGATGGTTTTGATCACTGCCTCCTGTACAGTGTTAGGAATCTTCACCCATCGTTCTTCAGGCACTCTGTCTGCCAAGTCACTTCAGTCGTGTCCGACTCTGTGCAACCCCATAGACAGCCTCCTACCAGGCTCCTCTGTCTCTGGGATTCTCCAGGCAAGAACACTGGAGTGGGTTGCCATTTCCTTCTCCAATGCATGAAAGTGAAAAGTAAAAGTGAAGTCGCTCAGTCGTGTCCAAGTGTTAGCGACCTCATGGACTGCAGCCTACCAGGCTCCTCCATCCATGGGATTTTTCCAGGCAAGAGTACTGGAGTGGGGTGCCATTGCCTTCTCCAATCAGATCTAATCTGTTGTATCTGTCACTTTCGCCGTATAATCATAACAGATTTGATCTAGTTCATACCTGAATGACCTAGTGGTTTTCCCTTCTTTCTTCAGTTTAAGTCTTAATTTTGCAATAAGGAGTTCATCATCTGAACCACAGTCAGCTCTTGCTTTTGCTGACTGTATAGAGTTTCTCCATCTTCAGCTGCAAAGAATATAGTATAACCTGTCTGATTTTGGTATTTACCATCTGGTGATATCTTTGTGTAGAGTCTTCTCTTGTGTTATTGGAAGAGGGTATTTGCTATGACCAGTGTGTTCTCTTGGCAAAACTCTGTTAACTTTCCCCCTACTTCATTTTGTATTCCAAGGCCAAACTTGCCTTTACTCCAGGTATGTCTTGACTTCCTACTTTTGCATTCCAGTACCCTATAATGAAAAGGACATCTTTTGGGGGTGTTAATTCTAGAAGGTCTTGTAGGTCTATAGAACCATTCAACTTCAGCTTCTTCAGCATTACTGGTAGGGGCATAGACTGGGATTACTGTGATACTGAATGGTTTGCCTTGGAAAAGAACAGAGATCATTCTGTCATTTTTGAGACTGCATGCAAGTACTGCATTTCAGACTCTTTTATTGATTATGAGGGCTACTTCATTTCTTCTAAGGGATTCTTGCCCACAGTAGTAGATATAATGGTCATCTGAATTAAATTTGCCCATTCCAGTCCATTTTAGTTCATTGATTCCTAAAATGTCGGTCTTGCTATCTCCTGTTTTACCACTCCCAATTGGCCTCGATTCATGGACCTAACATTCCATGTTCCTATGCAATATTGTTCTTTACAGAATTGGATGTTCCTTTCACCATCAGACGCATCCATAACTGGGTGTTGTTTCCACTTTGGCTCAGCCTCTTCATTCCTTCTGGAGCTATTCCTTTGCTCTTCTCTAGTAGCATGTTGGACAGCTACCGACCTGGGGCAGCTGTCTTTCAGTGTCATATCAGCGTCACCGATCTTCCAGTGTCATATCTTTTCATGCTGTTCATACGATTCTCAAGGCAAGAATGCTGAAGTCGTTTGCAGTTCCTTTCTCCAGTGGACCATGTTTTGTCAGAACTTTCCACCATGACCCATCTGTCTTGGGTGGCCCTGCATGATATGGCTCATAGTTTGATTGCATTAGACAAGGCTGTCATCCATATGATCGGTTGGGTTAGTTTTCTGTGGTTGTGGTTTCCATTCTGTCTGGCCTCTGATGGATAAGGAGCTAGAAAGGTAATATATATTTAAAAAGTAATATATGCTTATTATACAGAATGATTTTCAAAAAATCATTTTTGAATGATTTTCCAAAAAATCAGAAAATATAGCAAAGTACACAAATGATTATCTCATCTCCTAGACTTATTCACTATCTGTATTCTGGTATGTTTCTCTCCATTCCTTCATTTTAAATGGTATCATTACACAACTGTGGCAGCTCTGAGCACTAACATTCTGCTTTTGTAATGGAGAGAATACCAGCCAGGGAGACTGGGGTTAATAAAGCACTAATACCTCCAGCCCAACACCTGTGTATCTACCACAGGCCCCCGGCCCTCCTGGTGCTGGACTACATCTAATTCCTCCCCGACCAGCTTGTGAGGTGTGGTGACGTGGGCAACACCAATCAAACGGGGTACCAGAGGGTCTCAGTCTACTGAGTCAGGGTGAAGATATCAAGGCTAGTTAGCAGAAACAGGAGTTAAAGGTAGTAAATCCAGGGAAAAGTACACAGGTCAGGCTGACTTGAAGTGGTTGGGGAGGGGCTTGATTAAAATGATCAGAAAGACAGAAAAGAGGAGAAAACCTTTTGCTTCAAGAAAGCAGAGGGCAGCCAAGAACTCAGTGGGTGTTTGTAACCAGACTTCAGGTGTGTTCAAGGGTGAACGTCTCGCCTGCACTGGGTTGCCCTGACAACCTCCTCCTTCTGGTATTGACATGATGGTGAGAAAGAAGGAAAAACAGGCAAATGAAGAAAATAGTCATTAGAGGCGGAACCAGCTGAGGTCTGGCTTGCTTCCTCTCGCAGGGAGGTCCGGGGTGCGGGTGGGGGTAGCCTGGGAAGGGCAGTGGGCTCTTGGGCTGTGATACAGACAGAGGCATGAGGGCTAGAGGGAGAGACGGGGTTTCAGGGATGGACTAGGCGGGTACCGGGGTGAACCTGAACTCATGTGCCAGAGACTTCTTTCAGAAATCACGGTGAAGCCATTCTCCAAAAATTGAATCTCACTGGTTGCATATCCCTTGCTTCCCCTGCTCTTTTCTAAAAAAAAAAAAAAAAAAGAAAAAGATCTATTTACTTTATTTTTGGCCATGGTGGGTCTTCATGGCTGCGTGGGCTTTTCTCTAGTTGCAGCAAGTGGGAGCTCCTCTTTGTTGTTGTACCCGGGCTTCTCCTTGTTGTACACGTGGCTTGGCTTGTTGCAGAGCACAGACTCTAAGCACTCCAGCTTCAGTACTTGCAGCGTGTGGGCTCAGTAGTTGCAGCTTGAGGGCTCTAGAGTTGTTCTGCAGCATGTGGAATCTTCCCAGACCAGGGACTGAACTCATGTCTCTTCATTGCAAGGCAGCTTCTTAACCATTGGACCACCAGGTAAGCCCTGCCTCTGGCTCTTTTCGAATTAGTCAAGGTTGCTTAGAAGGAAACTCCACAACCCAGAGTCAGGAAATGGTGGCCACCCACTCTCCCAGCAGAGCTCAGGGTCACCACATCAGCCTGGGGCTCAGAGTCCTTCTGGGTAAGACCCAGAGGGAGCATCAGAAGAGAAAAGAAAAATGGAGGAGGTTGTCTACAGGAGTTACTACTCTATTCTCTTTCCAGATAGGGAAACTGAGGCTGAGACATTAATATCTCACTCACAGTCACAAAGCTAAGATGTGTCTGGGGGTCAGACTTAGGATGGATCAAGTCAAAGTTTTGCTGGGGTATTACCTCACTCAGTGGTAGAGAGTAGTGGTTCCCAAACTCTGTCGTGTGTCTGAATCCCCTGGAGGGCTTTTTAAAACACAGAAGGCTGGGCCCCAATTTGGTAGATCTGGGGTGTGGCCTGGGAATTTGCATTTCTGACACGTTTCCAGATGGTGTTGATGCTGCTGGCCCAGGGACCACAGTTTGAGAACTACTTACATAAAGCAAGCCATTTATCCCTTGGACCTTGAGTGCAGTCTTTGTAAAACAAGGATTAGGACTAGTTTTCAGTCTTAAATTGAACACCTTTTCCAGAGGGATGTTAGCCATGGGGCAGGGATGCAAAGATTGAGGGAACTTTACTTCTAGCAAAATAACTCCTTGGATCCCTATATATGAGGGTTCTATATGAGATTTTATTGGAAAAGAGCTTTCTGCTATTAAACATAAAGCCAAGAGTTATAAACTACCAAACTAAAAGACATTAAATACTGTTTGTTCCTGTTATCTATTCCTATGGCTTAAAACAACAATGATTGTAATACAAAATTTGTGAGTCAGAAATCTGGGCAGGTCTACCCCTAAGGTTACTCAGTGCTACTCAGCTGGTGTCCTGGCGGGTCTGGAGGGTCCAAGATGGCTTCTCTCACCCGCGACCCTTGGTGGTGGTGGTTGGAAGCCTGTTGACTGGGACATCTACCCTCGCCTCTCCAGCAGGATGGTTCCAGGGTAATTGTGTTTCATGACAGCTCAGGGTCCAGAGCAAGTGTTCCAAGAGACAGAAAACAGAAAGCACCAGTCTCTTAAAGCCCAGGCCTGGAAACCGGCCCATACATGCTAAGTCTCTTCAATTATATCTGACTTCATATGACCCTATGGACTGCAGCCCGCCAGGCTCCTCTGACCATGGGATTCTCCAGGTCAGAATACTGGAGTAGGTTGCCATGCCCTCCCCCAGGGGATCTTCCTGACCCAGGATCGAACCCGCTTCTCTTTCATCTCCTGCATTGGCAGGTAGGTTCTTTACCACTAGCGCCACATGGGAAGCCCCCAGCATCACTTTGTCACCTGTCATTTGTCCACATAGTAACTAGAGGTCCCTGTCCCCAGATTGAAGAGGAAGGGACATTCCACTTGACTTCTCAGTGGGCCATAAAGAATACTTTGTGGCTGCCTTCTTTGAAGTCAAAATTCATCCTTATTTTGATAAGCTCCTGATCTTCAAGTCAGATGTGGTGAAAGGGTGAGATTTTGGGTGGGGGAGGGGGGTGGTTAATGTGTTTGGCATGTGGGATAAATGTAAAGACCCAGACCAGAGGAGGGATTGTAATAAGTCCTAGAACACCTGCTTTTTAAAGTAATGTTTGAAATTCATTTTTGGCTCTTGGGGCCTTTGTTGCTGCACACAGCCTTTCTATAGCTGCCGCGAGCAGGGGCTACTCCCTTGTTGCAACGCGTGGGTTTCTCGAAGCAGTGGCTTCTCTCGTTTCTGTGCAAGGGCCTAGGGTGTGCACGCTTTGGTCGTTGTGGCTCCCAGACTCTAGAACGCAGGCTCGGTAGTTGTAGAGCATGGGCTCAGTTGCTCTGCAGCAATCCCGGATGAGGGATTGAACCCATGTCTCCTGCATTGGCAGGCAGATTCTTTACCACTGAGCCACCTCAGTGGTGGCCACCAGAGTACCTGCTTTTCAGTCCAGTCATCGTGCTGGAGGAAGCCCGTATAGCGAGAAACCAGGTCCCCCACCTCCATCCCAGGGGTCCAGCTGAGCTCCCAGCTATAGGCAGCACTAACTAACCACAGGCAGCTCACAGGGGAGTGAGCCAGCAGGGAAGGTTTGGTCCCCAGCTCCAGTCGAGCTTAGCTGACGGCAGATAGAGTGACATGCTGCTAAATGGAGCCGTGTGATGGTTTATGTTGTGTGTCAACCTGGCTGGGCACAGTGCCCGGATATTTGGTCAGCTATCACAAAAATATTTCCACGGTCAATGATGTTTGGGCAAACTGTTTATCACACAGTGCTTTCAGGGTCTCTGTGTTGCAGAACTTGTCCTAATTTGGCCATGAATCGCTGCCTGTACAGCACACCTGGAGCCTTGGAGAAGGTTGATCTGGGGTTATTGAGAGTTTCTTGGCAGTGAATCTTTATTCTGTTTTGAAAGTAGGTCACCGTGGTCGGTTTCCACTCTTTTGGAGGGTCTCCTTCCTAGGAGAAAAGGGGTCTCCTTCTTGGGTGAAGGGAAAGCATTTGGCCTGTTCCACATCATGAGAAGCACAGTGGGCCCATGAGTGAAGACCTTCCAGCCTGGGAGCTGCTGCTTCATCACAGCCCCCTCACCCCCAGCTCCTGAAGCTTCCCCTTACTATGAGGGAGTTTGGAGCACTGTATCAGACGTTCTAGGGCAGAACCAATGAATTATTCACCTGCTTTCTGCTGGCAGAGATGCTAATGAGATGCTACTGCGTATATTGGTGTAATTCCTGGAGATTCTTTTTGCTCAGGACCACTGCCTGTACCCCCTGTTGGCCGTGGGGAGAGGTGGGGTATGGGATGGCAAAGAAGCCAAGGAACTGAAGACTTGCTAGCCAGCAACTCATGACTAGGGAGGCCAGAGGATTACCCATCTTCCTGAATCCAGTTGTGCAGACTTGAAGAATGAACATCCAGAAGCTGTCTTCCAGTCACACAAGCAGGACGGAGCTCAGGTCACCTCCTCCAGGATGCCTTTCCTGATTTCTCCCTCCCTGCCCCGCTCTCTCCTTCCTGTCTGGGCTGAGATGTGTCCCTCCTCTGCGTGCCTTAGTCTGTGTGCTGCTCATCGTCAGAGACAGTGGGGAGGGGGCTCCACTGTCCATCTCCACCACTACACCCCGAGCTCCGGAGCACACGTGGTCAGTGCCTTGCCTTTCTTCCTCTCCAGGACCTAAGGGGACACTCAGTGTGTACAGAATGTTCAGATGTTTGATGGGTGAAATTGAACTGTTCACACGTGATTAGTTCAACTCAGAAGGAAAGGTGCCTATTTTGATAGGGATTAGTCTTTGCCCTTGAATCCGCTGAGCAAATTTAACATGTAAACAAGACTCAGGTAGAGAAATGTTAAGCACTCTTTAAAAAAAAATCTTTTCCAAGCACTTTGGTAGCTTCCATTTGATGAACAGTTAGCTAATTTCAAATTGATTTAGATGTATTTATTCAAGTAAGTTCAAAAAGACCAATCTCTAGTTGGCAAAATTCTGTTAATTCTTATTGTCTTTTACTGTATCGCCTTAGAACTAATTCATTTTCATCTTCCTTCCTTCCTATTTATTAGGGTTTCGTTATTCAAGCTTCCCACTTGTTCAGATGGGACTTTGCTCCCCAAGTTTAAAGAATAAGTAAATGTGTGCATGCTCAGTCACTCAGTCATGTCTGACTCTTTGCGACCCTATTGGACTATAGCTCACCAGGTCCCTCAGTCCGTGGGATTCTCCAGGCAACAATACTGGAGTGGGTTGCCATTCCCTACTCCAGGGGATCTTCCCAACCCAGGGATCAAACCTGTGTCTCCTGCATCTCCTGCATTGGCAGGTGATTCTTTACCACTGAGCCACCTGGGAAGCGAAAAAGTTAAGTGTTAGAAAGTAAATCCGTGGTCATGTATCTTGTCTTACTTCTGTGTTACTTTCATGTTGCAAGAGACTTTGTCACACCAAAGCTATTGCTCAGATCTTTACTTCTTACCCTGCAGTCTGAGCTGGCTGCATCGGCATCTTCTGGGAGCCTGCTAGAAATGCAGACTCTCAGCCCTCCATTCCCCTAGACTTATCCCTGCGTGATTCACATGCATGTAGATGTCTGAGAACAGAGGTTTAACTAGCCTGGTCAGTGTCCCTGTTTCATCCCTTGAAGATGAGGTGTGGACTGAACCAGAAGAAGAGTGCTGAATAGATGCCTGTTTGCACTTTATCAGACTAAGTGGCCTATACGTTCATGGGATCTACACACTAGAAAAGTTTCCTTTCCTGTCCCACCCACACCTTCTGGAGGGGGCAGCCTCGCTGCCTGCCAGCATCCTCCACCTCTTTCTGGGAACAGGGTGGTCCAGAGTTAAATGGCTGCAGAACAGGCCAGTTGACTCATAAACTGCTCTGTCATCTTCTGTTTTTAACCCTTTGCAGACTTTTAAATGGCATTTGCCACCCTGGGCCGAGAGGCGAGGGCAGTATCTCATTGCCTGCTTCCCAAGCTCCAGGCTTCCACATCCTCTTCAGTGTGCTCCTCCTCCTCCTCAACCTTCTCCTTCTCTCCTCCATCCAACTTCTCCTCCTCTTTCTCTTTCTTGTCTATCACCTCTTCCTTCTATTCCCTCTCCTCTTCTCCCCTCCCCCCCACTTTTTTTTAGATTTAAAAAAAATTGAAGTGCAGTTGACTTGGGGTTCTCTGGTGACTCAGATGGTAAAGAATTTGCCTGCATTGCGGGAGACCTAGGTTCGATTCCTGGATTGGGAAGATGTCCTGGAGAAAGGGAACTGTCACCCACTCGAGTATTCTGGCCTGGAGAATTCCATGGAGAGAGGAGTCTGACAGGCTACAGTCCGTGGGGTTGCAAAGAGTCAGACACTACTGAGTGACTTTTACTTCCCTGGAGGAGGAAATGGCAGCCCGATTCTTCGGGAATAGGCACACTGAGGCCTCTCTGGTTACTTCCTGTTGAGCTGGGACAGCAAGGGGCATTGGGCCTCCCCCTCTTGCTAGTCTCAAACCTCAGAGTCTTTATAGTTATGTCCATCTGAGGGTGAGTGATGTTTTCTGTGACTGAGTGTAGTTTTATATATCCTGGTTGAACTAGCACTAAGTTTTGTATCTTGTTGACCTGGGCAGAGACAAAATGGGTTAAACAATTTTAATAGATGGAGCAACCATAAGCAGTGTCAACATAGTGAAAACAGGGGTTAGTAGGAGCATTAGCCAACTCCAAATCCCCCTTCGCCAGGAGAAAGAGCCCCCAAAGAGAGATTGTAGCCACCGTGAGGATTCTTCAGCTTGTTCTTTGAGATCCTGTAGGATCTGAATGTTTTTCTCGAGGACTGTGAGACTTTCTTCGACTTAGCTGGAGGTATTTATGCAGAAACAGCATGTCTCATTCAAGATGGCTCAAGTCCCTCCTTGTTCAGGGATCAGGAGATATATCTTCTGTCTATTTTGGAGTACAACCTCTGCTAAGCTATGTTGACTCTTTAGAGCTATCCTGAGAAAGCTTATCCCCAGAAACTTAATTTTAGGGGGTGTTCATTAGAATGATGCTCGTTTGTAGTCCTGAATAGGTATCTGAGATCTCCCAGGGGCTCCCAGCTGTATTGAGTGTCTTCTGCTTTCTTCCATGGCTTGACTCATGAGTGGTGAATCCAGGAGTTGTGCTCTGGTACCTTGACTGCTTAACCAGAGGTCTTCTGGCATCTGAGACTGAGCTGCATGAGCTTTATGCCAAGTTTGTTTTTGCTGTCCTGGTTTCCAGCACACAGACTTCTTGGTCACTTCTACTGTGATGCATTTCCATCACATTCAGCTTCCACAGTGTGAGCTTTCACCAAGTTTGGCTTCTGCTGTGCTTGGCCTCCACCTCATGGGGGCTGAGCTAAGGTTGCTTCAGACAGGTTACATCCAGATCACAGCATCAGATATGTCGGGAGAATGTATAATTTCCTCGTTTCCATCTCACCACAGCAAAGATTTGAAATGGCAGACCAGTGTTACAGCTCGGTTACAGCTCAGAGTTTCATTAGGCAAGCAGAGGAAAGTACACCTTCAAGGTGTGAGGGTGGGCCAACTCCAAAGGAAAGGCCAATGCATTATTTTTTACATTCTTTTCCATTATGGCTTGTCTCAGGATATTGAATATGGTTCCCCATGCTATACAGTAGGACCTTGTGATTTATCCATACTCTATGTAATAATTGGCATCTGCTAACTCCAAACTCCCCATCCATCCCTCCTCTCCTCTGCTTCCACCTTGGCAACCCCAAATCTGTTCTCTACTCTGTGAGTCTGTTTCTGTTTCCCTTTTTTCTCTTCCTTCTCCTCCCATGTCCAAGCACCTGAACTCAACATAACTCTTCTCCCCATCTCCCCCTTCCTTCGTCCTTCACCCTGAGTTCCAGGTACAGAATTCAGATGACAATGATGATGATTTTATCATTGTTACTGTTTGGCCATGCAAGATTTTTGGTCCCTTTCCCCCCTTTATTTTCATCTTCTACCCTGGTGGGAAAGAGGTTATTCAGCATAAGAATATGAACTGCTATGAAAGCAACCAACATTGTAAGAAAAAGGCTGGTTTGTCTTAAAGACTTAGAAACTCTGTAGGGGAGGAGAAGGGACAAGGCAGGTAATAAGGACCACAGGGAATGAAGAGGGAGAGAAAAGGGAGGAGACTGTTAACAGAAAGAATTCCAGAGTGCTCCTCAGACACACAGCCTGGTTGTTCTGAAAGGGAACAAGAAAGACAAGCACAGATTTTTTGGCATCATCCTCTCTACTTAGGGTGTGTTTACCACCAGCCACTGGGAAGTCCCAGGTGGCTCAGTGGTGAAGAGCCCATGTGCCAATGCAGGAGATGCAAGAGACGCAGGTTGGATCCCTGGGTCAGGAATATCCCCTGGAGGAGGGCATGGTAATCCACTCCAGTATTCTTGCCTGGAGAATCCCATGGACAGAAGAGCCTGGCAGGCTATAGTCCATGAGGTCGCAAAGAGTTGGACACGACTTACAGACTAAGCCTGCATGCATTGAGAAGCCACTGGCGGGTGAAGAACAGACCAGCAACTCCTTCCAGCCACTACAGGACCTTAAGGGACAGTTACGTTATGGTTACTGCTAATACCAGGCCACCAGTTCTTAAGCTCCCTCTGTGTAACTGATTCTTTCTGTTCATGACTCCTACACCTCACAGATTGGGCAGAGTAGGGAACTGAAGCCTGTGCTTTCCCTATTTGTGTGGTGTACAATTTGGGCTGTCACACACTTAACTAGACCTTTGGGACTGACCCACAACTTGCTGTCCTCTGTGTACAAAACTCTGCTGCTCATCAAGGATCAGAGGAGCATACTCATTGACTTAATTTATTGTCTACTTTGGAAGAAACGACACACATAAATTCAAGGCTAATTACCTCTACAAGTAATGACTAACTGCCAAATTAATAGCAGAGATGTAGAACCTAGGAGATCTTATTAACTTTTATTTATTAAAATTGTGGTGGCTCAATGGGTACAGAATCCACTTGCAATACAGGGGAGATAAGTGTTCAATCCCTGGATCGGGAAGATCCTCTGGAGAAGAAAATGGCAACCCACTCCAGTATTCTTGTTTGGGAAATCCCATGGGCAGAGGAGCCTGGCGGGCTACGGTCCATGGGGTCCCAAAGAGTTGGATACAACTGAGCAACTGATCATCCACATACATTAAAATTGCAGATATCACCAAAAGATGCACAAAATACATTTTACACATTTGCAAATACAGATGAGTAACCCAAAGCCCGCTCTCAGCCTGGTGGTGGTGGTGGTTTAGTCGCTCAGTCATGTCCCACTCTTGCAACCCCATGGACTGTGGCTCGCCAGGCTCCTCTCTCCCTGGGATTCTCCAGGCAAGAATACTGGAGTGGGTTGCCATGCTCTTCTCCAGGGCATCTTCCTAATAAGAAGAATTCTGAATCTCTTCAGGTCAAATGTAACTTATACTGTCTTGTACATTTAGTATTTCTTCAAATAGGATTATCTTTTTCTAGAAACAATCACAAGGCCTAAGGAGATTTGCAGCAGTGGAAACTATTTTTTTCCTTCCCTATAATGAACAGATTAAAAGCTTAATCCCAAGGTTGGTCTCAGCATCCAAAGATAATTGTGGTATAAATCACTCCAAGTGGGTTTTTTCATATATACTCAAGAACAGCAAGGCATGGGGTAGAGGGAGAACAAAAATTTTTTTAAGTCAACGAAAGAAATCTTTTTCAGCAAACTTTATATCCTGGAAAGGAGGCCAAAACGGGTACTTTTTAATATCAGGCACCTAGGGGAATCTGTACTTGATTGTACTCTAGGTCACTCAAGACCAAGATGGCTGTTCAGAAATGAATCTTCTCCCATCTACAGATGTCTAGGATGCTGGCTTTGCAAAGATCATTATGAGTTTTTTGGCCCATCAGAGCTAGGCTTAACTTTCTTTCTTTACTTAATTTTATTATTTATGGCTGCACTGGGTCTTCGCTGCTGCAAACAGGTTTCCTCTAGTTGCAGTGTTGTTCAGGCACCCAGTCATGTCTGACTGCAACCCCATGGACTGCAGCACGCCAGGCCTCCCTGTCCCTCACCCTCTCCCAGGGTTTGCCCAAGTTCATGTTCATTGCATGGTGATGCCGTCCAGCCGTCTCATTCTCTGACGCCCTCTTCTCCTTCTCCCCTCAATCTTTCCCAGCATCAAGGACTTTTCCACTGAGTTGTCTTTTCACATCAGATGACCAAAATACTGGAACTTCAGCTTCAGCATCATTCCTTCCAGTGAATATTCAGGGTTGATCTCCCTTAAGATTGACTGGTTTGATCTCCTTGTTGTCCAAGGNATCAAGGACTTTTCCACTGAGTTGTCTTTTCACATCAGATGACCAAAATACTGGAACTTCAGCTTCAGCATCATTCCTTCCAGTGAATATTCAGGGTTGATCTCCCTTAAGATTGACTGGTTTGATCTCCTTGTTGTCCAAGGGACTTTCAGGAGTCTTCTCCAGCACCATAGTCCACCGGCATCAATTTTTTGGCATTCTGCCTTCTTTATGGCCCAGCTCTCACAACCGTGGGTGACCACTGGGAAGACCATAGCCTTGACTATATGAACCTTTGTTCTCAGAGTAATGTCTCTGCTTTTCAACACACTGTCTAGGTTAGTCATTGCCTTCCTGCCAAGAAGCAGTCATCCTCTGATTTCATGGCTGCGGTCACCATATGCAGTGATTTTGGAGCCCAAGAAGAAATCTGTCACTACTTCCATCTTTTGCCTTTCTATTTGCCATGCAGTAATGGGGGCAGACATCATGATCTTAGTTTTTTTTTCATATAGTCTTAAGCCGGCTCATTCATCCTCCTCCTTCACCCTTATCAAGAGGCTCTTTAGTTCCTCTGCGCTTTCTGCAGAGGAATGGCATCATCCGCATGTCTGAGGATGGTGACCACTGCTAGCTGCAGTGAGCAGCAGCTCTTCTCTAGGGTTGCATGGGCTTCTCATTTCGGTGGCTTCTCTTGTTGCGGAGCATGGGTTCTAGGCGTGCAGGCTCAGTAGGTGTGGCACACAGGCTTAGTTGCTCTACAGCATGTTCCATCTTCCTGGACAGGTATCGAACCTGGGTCCCCTGCACTGGCAGGCAGATCGTTAAACCACTGGACCACCAGGGAAGTCCCTAGGCTTAACCTTCATGTCAGCAAGAACTACTAAAGAAAAAAATTATTCATGACACTAGTGAAAATAGTGAGGCAGAGTTTGTTCAGAATGACTTTTGCTGTAGGTACAGGGACTGCTGCAGTGGGGTTCTGTGGGAGGGGAGAAAGATCAAGCTTAGCTCTGAATATGATAAGGAAAAGTGGAAGTTTATAGCCAAGGAGCAGAGTGAGGGTCAGTGGGTGGAAAATTACTAATAGGAAACATCAAGGGTAAGGGGAGAGTCTGGCTAAGCCAGCCTAACAGGATTCTTGCTGAAGGCAGGCCAGGATGATCAGACATCACTTGGGAGTCGGTGGAGGATGATGAAGAGCAGAGGGAGTCTGGCCAGACTGACTTTGCAGGATTCTTGGCATGTTTGGGTCATGCAGAGAGACACAGAAGCCCGTAAGTTGAGGCCTAGTTGGAAAGAAGATTCTGAGGCAGTTGGCTTCAGGTAGGGCTTGATGGCAGATCTGGCAGTAGCACCGGGACCCAATTTGTCTTTCAGCTTCCTGCCTTCATTCTTAGCAGACTCATCTAGCTGGTTCTGGGATGGCTGCTGCAACTCCTGAGATTTTTATTTCCACGCAGCAGGGAAAAGAATCTGGGTTCTAGTGTTCCCCTCAGAAGTCCTGGGCTTTCCTCTGGTTAGTCTAGTTGAGATAATATGCTTGCCTCAACCATCTCTGTGGTCCAGGGATGGAATGGCTGGATTGGTTTAAGCCAGACCTCAGACCTACGGTATGTGGGGTGAGGTCAAGTTCTTAAGACAAAACAGCTCAGATTTAGAGGGTTTTGTTTTGGTTTTTAAAGGGAAGTCCAGAAGCAGTGACCAGAAAATGGGGAGGAATAGATAAGAGGGAAAAAAATCATAGGTAATAAGCCTATCTATACCTTCAGTGATTTGACTATCACAGCTGGGGCACTTTTTATTGAAAAACCATCTATAAACTAGCAAGAATCTTGCCTGCCTCTACATAATGGAGGCCTGAAAGTTGTGCCTGGAAGATCTGAATCAATGTCTGAAACATGACAGCTCAGATAAGAATTTACATGGCTGCCCCAGGATTCATTTTTTAAAAGGTCACAAAAGCATGGGAATAAATGTCAGGTTGGAATTATTTATTACTCTTGCATCTCGAAGTCATTTCTAGTGAGTTTACTTTACCTAGTGAGGTAAACAGGGGAAAAGACTTATTTTTACACTAAGGGAAGAAACGATTGAAGAAATGGAGACCCCTCTATTCCTAGAAATTTCTGACACACAGGCTTTTGTATTAAACAAAGAGAGTGCAGAGCAAGGTGCACGAGGCAGGGAAAATGAACAAAGGGTAGAGGAGTAAAGCTGGGCAGTGATTCAAATAAAACTCGAGGATGTTAAAGGAGTCCACAAAGAACTCAGGGCTTTGGTCATTAAAATTTTTTGAACAGTGCTTGAATGAATCCAGAATGTCTGAAACTTGGTAGGTTTCAACAGGGTAGGCGGGGCCAGCTGAGGAGGGAAAAGGGTGAGGAGGTGGCGTGGAAGGGACCGGAAAGAGACCATCCAAGAGGGTGGCTGTGAAGAGAAAAAGAAGGGGGAGGAGGAGGAGGAGGAAGAAGAAGAAGAGAAACTTGGAGGATCAGATGCCATAACATGAAAGGCACACGGATGGCAGGAAAGGCAGGGGCACCAGGCGGAGAGAACTAGAGAAACAGTTTGCCTATGAGAGTCTCTCTGAGGTCAGGAAAGCCTGTTTTCTCTATCCTTGTCCACCCATGTCCTGATGCAGGGCCTGGCTGTTAGAGCAAAAATCAAGGCAGGTGAGACTCCCAGAGAAGCATGCAGGGAAGCTGGAGGGGAAAACATAGGGGTGGGAGATGGTTCCAGTTGAAGGTCGAATGCCGGCCATTAAAGGATACACGAATTAAGTTGGAAGAAAAGTAACATTTAATCTCATCTCCAAGATATTTAATTTAATCACACTGCAAAGTCTCTTTTGCCATATACAATAATATTCACAGGTTTTAAGGATTAGGACCTAGATATCTTTGGGGACCACTATTTAGCCTACTACACAAGCTAATAGAAAAAACAGAAGGAACATAGAAAACTATTGTAGAGAAAAGACTCGTGGAAACACTGTTCCTAGAGATCATCACAGGAAAGAAATAGTTGAGACATATTCTTCTAGATTTCTTTCCATGCATATACTAACACATGTATTTCCTTTATTCCCTTTCCTTTTTGCAACATTGAAAGTGGGATAACTTTTTACACAGCCCAGCAACTTGTGTGTTTCATTTAATAATGGATCTTTGTAGCAAGCTCTTTAAGAGTGGAAGAAATTTACTTTCATGCTACTGTCTTGTTTGATATAAAAATAGCAATTTTCCAGTAAAGCAAGTGAACTTTTAGAAACATTCTATTTGAAATAATCTCCTAGAAATGTCAGCATTAACTTTAATTCATAGGAGGAAAGAGATATTTTGAATCAAAATAAAGGTGAGGCCACTTGGAATTTAGTGTTTTGAGTAAATTAGAGAAAGGGCATGCGAGTTATATATGCATACAGCATGACACCCTTGAAGGGTATGTTACTTTGTGTGGTATGTTAATGTGAGAGTCAGTGCTTCTGATGTTCTGCCATCAGCTAGCTGTGTGAACTTAAGCTGTATCCAATCTCTGGACCTCAGTGCATCCTTATCTTCGAAATGAGAGGTTGGCCTGGAAGTTGTCTTAGCTAATGATCCTTCATTCTGCACTTTGGGAAGGGCACTATTTTAGCAGGTGTTAGAGACCCAATTTTGAATACCAGAACCTTTACACTGAACCATCTGTATCCGTGATTCTACATCAGTGGATTCAACCAACCACAGATGAGAAATATCCCCGCCTCCCAATTCTAGAAAGTTCCAGAAAGCACACTGGCACCAATTTACAAAGCATTTACATTGTTATTGTTGTTCACTTGCTCAGTTGTGTCCAACTTTTTGCGGCCCCATGGACTGCAACACACCAGGCTTCCCCGCCCTTCATCATCTGGAGCTTGCTCAAACTCATGTCCATTGAGTCGGTGATGCCATCCAACTGTCTCATCCTCTGTTGTCCCCTTCTCCTCCTGTCTTCAGTCTTTCCCGGCATCAGGGTCTTTTCTAATGAGTCAGTTCTTCTCATCAGGTGGCCAAACAATTGGAGCCTCACATTCAGCATCAGTCCTTCCAATGAATATTCAGGACTGATTTCCTTTAGGATTGACTGGTTTGATCCCCTTGCAGTGTAAGGGGCTCTCAAGAGTCTTCTCTAACACCACAGTTCAAAAGCATTGATCCTCTGGCATTCAGCTTTCCTTGTGGTCCAACACTCACATCCATACATGACTATTGGAAAAACCATAGCTTTGACTAGACATACCTTTGTTGGCAAAGTAATGTCTCTGCTTTTGAATATGCTGTCTAGGTTGGTCATAGATTTTCTTCCAAGGAGCATGTGTCTTTTAATTTCATGGCTTCAATCACCATCTGCAGTGATTTCGGAGCCCAAGAAAAGAAAGTATGTCACTGTTTCCATTGTTTCCCCATCTATTTGCCATGAAGTGATGGGACCAGATGCCATGATCTTAGTTTCTTGAATGTTGAATTTTAAGCCAGCTTCTTCACTCTTCTCTTTCACTTTCATCAAGAAGCTCTTTAGTTCTTCTTCACTTTCTTTCATAAGGGTCATTTCATCTGCATATCTGAAGTTATTGATATTACTCACAGCAATCTTGATTCCAGTTGTGTTCATCCAGCCTGGCATTTCGCATGATGTACTCTGCATATAAATTAAATAAGCAGGATGACAATATACTTACTCCTTTCCCAGTTCTGAACCAGTCCATTGTTCCATGTCTGTTTCTAACTGTTGGTTTTTGACCTGCATACAAGTTTCTCAGGAGGCAGGTCAGGTGGTTTGATATTCCCATCTCTTGAAGAATTTCCCACAGTTTGATATTTACATAGTATTTTGACTGTATAAGGTATTAACAGATAATCTAGAGATGATTTTAAAGTGTACAAGAGGATGTACATAGGTTATATGCAAATATCATACCATTTTAATGAGAAACTCGAACATCCTTGGATTTTTATATTCTTGAAGGGTCCTGGGATACCTTGGGGTGACTGTACTGATTTGCTTCCTGTGATCTTCAGCTAAACAGCTCCATTGGGCCTCAGTTTTATTCTTCAGTCCTCCATTGTCCCCTTCTCCTGCTTTCTATCTTTCCCAGCATCAGGGTCTTATCCAATGAGGTGGCTGTTTGTATCAGGTGGTCAAAGTATTGGAACTTCAGCTTCAGCATCATTCCTTCCAATGAATATTCAGGGTTGATTTCCCTTGGGATTGACTGGCTGATCTTGCAGCTTGGTAAAATGAGCCTGCTGGACTAGAGTGTTCTCAAGATTGTTTCTCTCACATTCTAAGACAGTGAGTCTCAAACTTAAGTGTGCCTAAGAATTCCCTAGAGATTTGTTAAAATGCAGAGTCCAATTCAGCAGGTTTGGGATAGGTCCTGAGATTCCACATTCCTAGCAAGTGAAGTTGATGCTGGTTTGAAGTGTACACTTAATGACAAAATTTGGATTTTGAACTGTCAGGAAACTTTGTAAAAGACTTGGAATTTGGCAAAAGATTAGCGTGTGGGTGGTTTGCTGGTCTGGGGACTATCTGGTGCATATTTGCACACAGTGTCTTCTCCTGACCATACATAAACTCTTTTAGGAAAGTGGGTGGTCAGGTATCATGCTTTCCTGACACCCAGCCCGAGTATCAAGTGAGGAAAACACTTTATTTCCAGCTTTAGCCAGGTAATTCTCTTCCCAGAGCTAGACCACGGATGTGGTGGAAGGTGTCTTAACCACCACGTGGTCCGTTAAGGATCAAGACGTTGAGAAAGGAGGAGGATGGACTTCGAACCGTGGCCTCAGGTTTCCTCCAGTGGTCTTTACACCACGTGCCGCCTAGGAGCACTAAACTGACGGCTTTCACACATCTGCTGCAATTAAGAATCTGATTCTTATACGTTCAGAGTTTTGCAGTCGCCAGACTCGGTGGAAAACTGGGTCCAAAGGCAGGGCTTGGAGCCAGGAGGCGGTGCCAGTGACCGAAGAGCGGAACCCGGGACTGTAGTGCGGCTACCCCGGCCTCAAGGAATGCCGGGAGTCGGGACCAGGCAGCGCTCCGCCTCCGGCTCAGCTACCGCCTGTCTGTGTCTGTGGCGGCCGCTATCGATAAAGTTGTTGTTCTGCCAACATGGCGGCGCCCATGGTGACTGTCCGGGCCGTGTTCGCCTAAGGTGGGAGCCGAGGAGTAAGGAGCCGCAGGCCAGAGCCTGTGAGCAGGTAAACCCCTGACCCGGGCTCAGCGGGACTCGAGACGCGACCTGATCTCCTCTCTCCCCAGATCGATAGGTTTCGACTTGCTGGGAGCCAGAAGGGAAAGTGCGGTCTGGGTTCGGTGATCTCGGAGCTGTGCAGTTTCCTATTGGAAAAGTCTCTGAGATCTGGATCTTAAGACTCTCTGAGCCACCGACTCTGTTGATAGCTCTGGGCCCTTTCCCAGAAAAACGTATATGTACGCATAGTTTTGTACTCAAGTCCCTCTCTCCATTCTTCCGTTACCCCAGTTGGTCCCTGAATCTTTGCCCACATCATCTCGTGACCCACAGATGATTGTCACAGCATTTTAGGGCTCGATGGTCCTCAGGGATCATCTGGATTTACCCCTTCATTTTAAGGAGAAGCTGGTGTTTTGGATGGGAAATAATTTCTCCAAGGTCACCCAGAGATTTAGTTGTTTTGTTTGCACATAACTTGGCTCCTTGTTAATTTCCCAGGTACATTTTTGCACACTTTCTTTTGGGTGCACGCTGTGTCCTGTGCTTTCCCCACATACTCTGCTTCTTTGCCTATCTTTTCCTACTCTTCTCTTAGGTTTCTCTATCCCTATATGATTGTCGTTTTGGGTCCAGTTCTCAGGCCTCTCCTGTGATTACATGCTGGTACCCCCACCATTCTCAAAAAACTTAAACCCTAAGTGAAGTTGAGGTCAGTTCTGATTCTTAAAGAGGAATGGAATAATGGGGATTGATGCTTTGGAAGGTTGTGGTAGAAGAGACAAGGTTCCAAACATCTAGGCAAGGAGCTGGATGCGATAGAGCTAAGGAAGAAGAGGGCCAAGTTGATCATAACACAAAACATGAATCACGCCTTTTGTATTCATGGTAGGGGCATGGTGCTCAAATAAAATGACTGCTCTTTATCAACAAGAGGCAGTGTCCATCAGGGCTTTGGTGGTGGAATGGCCCATAGCAGGGCCTGGGAAGTAAAAGAAGGGAACTGAACTGAACTCCAGGGCTGCAGTAAATATTAACCCTGAGTGCACTGTGTGCTGAGTCGGCCTGAGTTTTGGGGTTCCCCTAATATTAAGGGTGTGGACTTTTCTTAAAGGATCTTGACACATATATTACCACATTGCTACCCAGGGAGGTGGAATCAATTTACATTCCACCAGCAGTGTATAAAAGTGCACATTTTTTTTCATAACCAATTTTTGCCAATGTGATAAGCAAAATGTTTCCTTGTTATTTTAATGTGCGTTTCTTTGTTTAGTTATAAAGTCATTCTTTTTTCTTATATTTGTAAGTCATTTGTATATCCTCTTTTCTCCTTTGCCAACTTTTAAAATTAGGTTTTTGATGTTTCTCTTTTTATATGTGAATTCTTTATAGGGAAGGGTAGTATTTTTTGTAGTTTTAGCAGTTTTCTTTCAGCTTATTGTTTGCTTCTAATTTTGTTCATGGCTTTTTGTTTGTTTGTTTTTTTGACTGCACTATTCGGCATGTGTGATATTCTAATCAAAGATCAAGCCTGTGCCCCCTGCATTGGAATTGTGAAGGCTTAACAGTGACCGCCAGGGGAGTTCTGAGGTTCATGGTGTTTTTGATATGCAGGTTTTTTACATTTTTAAGAGAGTTTTATTGATATTTTTCATTTTGAATTCTTCAGTTGCTTTTATGCTAGGATGGAATGTCCTGCACCTTGTACAGAATTAGCACATACTCTATTTTTTTCTTGTTTTATGGTATTTAAAAAAATTCTTTAATCTATGTGGCATTTACTCTGGACTTCCCAGGTAGCTCAGTGGTAAAGAATCCAGCTGCCACTGCAGGAGACACAGGAAACCTGGGTTTGATCCTTGGATTGGGAAGATCCCCTGGAGAAGGAAATGGCAACCCACTCCAGTATTCTTGCCTGGAAAATCCCGTGGGCGGAGGAGCCTAGTGGACTGCAGTTCATGGGGTTGCAGAGTCAGACACAACTGAGCACACACGGGTGGAGTTAACCAGCATCAAAACCAAGAGCTTGTAAGACTGTAGTTCAGATCAGTTTTGTATTTTTATAATTCCATCCTTTTCCATTCTTTCTGTGTCTCCTTATGCGTTCTTAAGGAGTGCAGTCTAAGAGAGAAATTGCAGGTATCTCTGTGCCCTCTGCTAAATTAACATTCTTTAGCTTGCAAAGATATAAAAACACTGACTAGTTTAGAGAACCATAAAGTCCATGACTCTATGATAATTCTAATCACATAGAAATCAAACTCCTCAAAATAAATGTAATTGCTTTAATTGTACAAAATGTCTGTATATATTAGATTGGTCATTTGAAATTGCTGATAGTCAACTAATTATGTAGTTTACCCTGGTATCAATAGTCGAATCTAAATACTTTAAAATAGCCAAGCCTATTAGATAGGAAAGTGAAAGTGAAGTCACTCAGTTGTGTCCGACTCTTTGTGACCCCATGGACTGTAGCCCACCAGGCTCCTCCATCCATGGGATTCTCCAGGCAAGAATACTGGAGTGGGTTGCCATTTCCTTTTCCTGGGGATCTTCCCTAGCCAGGGATCAAACCCAGATCTCCCACATTGCAGGCAGATGCTTAAACCTCTGAGCCACCAGGGAAGCCCTGGTGGATAGGAAGGGAGGTGTTTTGTTTGTTTGTTTTATTTGGTCTGTTTCTGATTCCACCCACAAAGAAGCAAGAGGGGTTGAATACAGTGAGAGCTGGTATGTCAAGAACTTTTGCAGATCCACTTGTAAAATGTCAACACTTGCGATGCCATTTTATATGTGTGAAACTTGCTTATATAAGTCTATAATGAACCCTCTTAGCAGCATTTATGACCTGGAACCTTTGCTAAATAGACTAGACCCCAGTGGATGTGGACAAAATTTTCAGAGGATCAAGAATTAAAACCAGCTTCAGTTCAGTTCAGTCGCTCAGTCGTGTCCAACTCTTTGTGACCCCATGAATTGCAGCATGCCAGGCCTCCCTGTCCATCACCAACTCCCAGAGTTAACTCAGACTCATGTCCATCAAGTCAGTGATGCCATCCAGCCATCTCATCCTCTGTCGTCCCCTTCTCCTGCCCCCAATCCCTCCCAGCATCAGAGTCTTTTCCAAAGAGTCAACTCTTCGCATGAGGTGGCCAAAGTACTGGAGTTTCAGCTTTAGCATCATTCCTTCCAAAGAAATCCCAGGGTTGATCTCCTTCAGAATGGATAGGTTGGATCTCCTTGCAGTCCAAGGGACTCTCAAGAGTCTTCTCCAACACCAGTTCAAAACCATCAGTTCTTCGGTGCTCAGCTTTCTTCACAGTCCAACTCTCACATCCATACATGACTACTGAAAAAACCATAGCCTTGACTAGATGGACCTTTGTTGGCAAAGTAATGTCTCTGCTCCA
>SJYV01026841.1:4756-19844 GCA_006410875.1 Neotragus pygmaeus | reverse complement strand
GCATGAAAGTGAAAAGTGAAAGTGAAGTTGCTCTGTCGTGCCTGACTCTTAGCGACCCCATGGATTGCAGCCTACCAGGCTCCTTTGTCCATGGGATTTTCCAGGCAAGAGTACTGGAGTGGGTTGCCATTGCCTTCTCTGATGGACCTAACAGAAGCAGAAGATATTAAGAAGAAGTGGCAAGAATACACAGAAAAACTATACAAGAAAGATCTTCATGACCCAGATAACCACAATGGTGTGATCATTCACCTAGAGCCAGACATCCTGGAGGGTGAAGTCAAGTGGGCCTTAGGAAGCATTACTATGAACAAAGCTAGTGGAAGTGATGGAATTCCAGTTGAGCTATTTCAAATCCTAAAAGATGATGCTGTGAAAGTGCTGCACTCAATATGCCAGGAAATTTGGAAAACTCAGCAGTGGCCACAGGACTGGAAAAGGTCAGATTTCATTCCAAACCCAAAGAAAGGCAATGCCAAAGAATGTGCAAACTACCACACAATTGGACTCATTTCACATGCTAGCAAAGTAATGCTTAAAATTCTCCAAGCCAGGCTTCAATAGTACGTGAACCATGAACTTCCTGATGTTCAAGCTGAATTTAGAAAAAGCAGAGGAAGCAGAGATCAAATTTCCATGATGCGTTGGATCATCGGGAAAAAAAATTACAGAAAACATCTACTTCTTCTTTGTTGAATATGCCAAAGCTTTCGACTGTGTAGATCACAACAGACTGTGGAAAATTCTTCAAGAGATGGGAATACCAGGCCACTTTACCTGCTTCCTGAGAAATCTGTATACAGGTCAAGAAGAAGCAGTTAGAACTGAACATGGAACATTGGGAAAGGAGTACATCAACCTATCTATTGTCACCCTGCTTATTTAACTTATAGGCAGAGTACATCATGCAAAACGCCGGGCTGGATGAAGGACAAGCTGGAATCAAGATTACCGGGAGAAATATCAATAACCTCAGATACGCAGATGACACCACCCTTAAGGCAGAAAGTGAAGAGGAACTAAAGAGCCTCTTGATGAAAGTGAAAGAGGAGAGTGAAAAGGCTGGTTTAAAACTCAACATTCAGGAAATGAAGATCATGGCATCTGGTGTCATCACTTCATGGCAAATAGATGAGGAAACAGTGGTTGACTATTTTTTGGGGGGGTCCAAAATCACTGCAGATGGTGACTATAGTCATAAAATTCAAAGACGGTTGTTACTTGGAAGAAAAGCTATGACCAACCTAGACAACATATTAAAAAGCAGGGACATTACTTTGCCGATGAAGGTCCATCTAGTCAAAGCTATGGTTTTTACAGTAGTCATGTATGAATGTGAGAGTTGGACTATAAAGAAAGCTGAGCACTGAAGAATTGATGCTTTTGAACTGTGTTGCTGGAGAAGACTCTTGAGAGTCCCTTGGACTGCAAGGAGATCCAACCAGTCCATCCTAAAGGAAATCAGTCTTGAATATTCATTGGAAGTACTGATGCTGAAGCTGAAACGCCAATACTTTGGCCACCTGATGCGAATAACTGACTCACTGGAAAAGATCCTGATGCTGGGAAATATTTAAGGTGGGAAAAGAAGGGGTTGACAGAAGAAGAGATGGTTGGATGGCATCACCAACTCAATGGACATGAGTTTGAGCAAGCTCCGGGAGTTGGTGATGGACAGGGAGGCCTGGCGTGCTGATGTCCATGGGGTCACAGACAGCTGGACTTGACTGAATGACTGGGCTGAACTGGGCCTGATCGGTCGTGGCCGTAGGCCCTCTCAGCTCCATGGGGGCATTGACTGTGGAGCTAGAATGACTTCACAAACAAAGGATGGATGTGGCTATGAACTCCAGGGCCTGTCAGAGGTCCAGAGGGAAGACATGGGAGAGGCCGAGCCAGCTGGGCCTAGGCATTGGACCTCTCATTTCTCCACTGGGCCGCGTCACAATTTCCCACACCCAGGCTTGCACAGCAGCCCCAGACTCAGGGACCAGGGAGAGGAACAGATCGTTAGAAAGCAGGTGAACTTGCAGTAACGGAGGGTGAGCAGTACTAGAAGCCGACCTGTGGAAAAGACATGGGCCCCATCCATCACGTTTGAAAAAAAGAGCTGTCAAAACTGTCTCCCTGATTCCACTCTCTGCAAGTCCACTAGAATTTCCCAAACCTAGGGTAAGGCAGGGTGGTGGATAATGGAGACCACGGCTGCCCCCACCCTGGAAGGGCTGCCTTGGGAAGGCCACTCTCACCTGAAAGGGTGTGTGTGTGTGTGTGTGTGTGTGCACGCTCAGTCGTGTCTGACTCTTTGCAACCCCGTGGACTGTAGCCTGCCAGGCTCTTCTGTCCATGGGATTTCCAGGCAAGAATACTGGAGTGAGTTGCCATTTCCTTCTCCAGGGGATCTTCCCAACCCAGGGATCAAATCCATGTCTCTTGCATCTCCTGCCTTGGCAGGTAGATTCTTTACCACTATGCCACCTGGGAAGCCTGCAGGTGAACAGTCAACTTCTTTGGGGAGTTTGGTGATAGTCTTGTCAAAGCACAGGCCTCTCAGATACTGCTAAGATCCCATTGGGGAAAAATTGATTATGTCCCCAGAGGGATTCAGCTTCCTTCATTTCTTCCTGAACCGTTTGTTAAGAGTAGAGAACAAGTTTGAGATGAAATCATCTTGAATTCAGAGACATTCCTTTGTCCCAGCAGTGATTTTGCAGCCAAGAATTTACATAAGATTGTAAACTGAACAGGCCACAGCGGTGAGTTTGGGTGGACATTGGAAGACATCGGTTGTGATCCTGGCATTTTCCAGCCCCTGGATATAGGGAAGGTGGGCTCTGAATATCAGGCCCCTCAAAACAACCCCTCTGTATTCTTTCATGAAGGTATGAGACTGGGCTGACTCTCAGAAACTTTGCAAGGAAAGACATTGTTACCTTTGTTGACGTTAACAGGTGATGCTGCTTTAGATACTTTAAAGGGAGACTGTAAAAATGACCGAAGGTGGAAGGACAAGGGTGCATGAATCCATTTCTGCAAACTTGAGGAATAAAAGTGCCTAAATGAAGCTTCTTTTCTAGGCGATTACCCTGATACCTTTATTCAATGAGTTGGTTGAAGGTCTGCCCTAGTAAAAAGCCTGGATGGCTTCATTACAGAGATGAACACAAACATCCATGATAATGTGCAGTCCAGTGGACCAAGGAACTGGGCCAAGGAAGGGCTCTAGTCCGTGGGCGAGGGAGTGGGGAGCATGCTGAGATTCTCATCTGACGCTGGGGAGGGGGTGACATAGAGGTGTGGAGGGCGAGGAAGTGACCACCTCGGCATCACTTGAGACATTCTCAGTTCAGGGTATAGTATAATTTTAATTGTCTATACTTTAGTGATTTTTGTGACTCTGTAGACAACCTATAAAATGGGCTTTTGCTAATCTAAGAATGATGCAATGCCTCTTCTGTGACTGAATGTTTGGATCCTGCCTGACCTGTTATGGCAGGGTTTCTGGGTGTTTTGTAATAGAGAACACTGTGATGGAGGTGTGGATAAACTCAAGGTCCCAGAAGCACAAATCCTGAAATACACATTTAGAGAGGCACTTTCTGAAATTCATAGGAATGGAAGAAGAAATGCAAAGGGGTTCTTTACATCACTACTGTCAATGGAAAACAGGTTTGGCTTCCCATGCA
This sequence comes from Neotragus pygmaeus, assembly GCA_006410875.1. Taxonomy (NCBI): domain Eukaryota; kingdom Metazoa; phylum Chordata; class Mammalia; order Artiodactyla; family Bovidae; genus Neotragus; species Neotragus pygmaeus. Next base: position 16,158 of record SJYV01026841.1, on the reverse strand, counting down.
GGGATGGAAGCAGCCCCACAATGGACATGACCAGTGAAACCTCTTCAATTGCTCAGTTTTAGCTCATCAGGGGAAGGTTCTCAGCCCCAGGACTGTGTTCTCTCTGTTAACAAGGATGATCTTTCTTCCAGAGATCATCAGCAGTACTGTAGTGGGGTGAACAGGGAGGACTTTTGCTGTTTAATGCCCTCTCCCATGTCCCAGTTCTTTGGGGGCCACTGAGTGCTGGAAGGAAGCTAGACTTTGTCCACAAATCACCCTGGATTCCAGCCCCGACTTGGCTCTTCCTTAAAAAAAATTATTTATTTATTTGGCTGCACCAGGTCTTAATTGCAGAATTTGGAATCTTTAGTTGTGGCAGGTGGGATTTAGTTCCCTTCCCAGGGATTGAACCCAAGCCCCTTCACTGGTAGTGCAGATGCAGGGGGAAGCCCCTCAGCTGCTAACTGCTTAGTCGTATGACCCCAGGCAAATTCCCTGCTCTCTCAGTCTCCCTTTTCCAGTGGGTCTGATACTGACTCCTCCCTTTGAGGCTTGTTCAGCAGGGACTGGAGGTTCCTGTGATCACAGGAGAATGTGCCTGACACGGTGCCTACTAGCATGTAGTAGGTGCTTAGTAGGTGGCTTCAACTGCAAAAAGATCAGGCGGTCCATGGCTGGACAGACTCCAATCTGAATTTCACCTGGTGTGCAGAACGAAGCATTTCCCTCTGATGTGAACGCATCATAAAAATCACAGAGAAGGAAATTTAAAGTCAACCTTAATCTTACAATTCTGGCAGAGTCATTTTCATCCTCCTCTTGATCCCTCATTGCCTTCATAACATTGCTTTTTAGACTTAACACTATAGTGTGAATGTTTCCCCTTTTGCCTCCCAGTCTCTCCCTGGTAGTTCAGTTGGTAAAGATTCCACCTGCAATGCAGGAAACCCAGGTTAAATTCCTGAGTCAGGAAGGTTCACTGGAGAAGGGATAGGCTAACCACTCCAGTATTGTTGGGCTTCCCTTGTGGCTCAACTGGTAAAGAATCCACCTGCAATGCGGAAGACCTGGGTTCGATCCCTGGGTTGGGAAGATCCCCTGGAGAAGGAAATGGCTACCTACTCCAGTATTCTGGCCTGAAGAATTCCATGGACTGTATAGTCCATGTGGTCACAAAGAGGCAGACAAGACTGAGTGACTTTCACTTTCATTCTCCCGAATACCACTGAGTTCGGGATGCCTCATTTCTCTCTGTGTCCTGACATCAAAAAGTAACAAGGATAATGAATACTTTTAATGGGCCTCCAGGCAATTGGCAAATTGCTCTCAGCTCAGCAGTTCAGCAAGCATACATGGGGAGTCCACGCAAGACGTGCTTTCTCACCTGTAGTGACAAGACTGGCCCATCACTTTGAATGTGTTTTGTTTTACTACAGCTAGCCCAGCACTACATATTATTGTGTTTATTTTTTTTTCTTGGTTAAATAATATCTTCTGGTTTGGACTAGATATCTATTTTTAATAAGTTTTCCCTTGGATTTGATTAATGGACTTATATCTCAGCCAGTCAGAGGAACCTCCCAAAGCAGCATTGTGCTGCAGATCAGTTTCTCCTACCCAAGCTTCCGTTTTGTCAGCCAGAGAACAAAATTTTGTCATCCAGGAGTTAATGGAAAAACAGGTTTGGCCGTTACAGATTCTGTAACTCCTGTCCAGCCACTCTGGGAAAGAGGTGGTATCGTTATCCCATTTTTCTGACAAGAAAACTGAGGCTCAGTGACATTGGCTGACTTGTCCCAGGATGCGCGTATGGTTAAGTGTCAGCTCCACCTAAATTATGGATTCTTCACCATGATGCACGACCCATATGCCAAGATACTCTGGGGAGAGAATTTTTAAAAGTATTTATTTATTTTTATTTATTCAGCTGTGCCAAGTCTTAGTTGCTGCATGTGGGATATAGTTTCCGGACCAGGGATCAAACCTGGACCCTGTGCACTGGGATCGCAGAGTCTTAGCCACCAGACCATCAGAAAAGTCCCACTCTGGGGAGAGAATTTTGTCAGCAAATGTAGAAGTCTTGCAGAGATTAACTGAGAAGGGGTCAATTTCATCTGCAGGATGGGCCAAAGTGTGATTTTGTGTGTGTGTGTGTCTGCCTGACACCCCTGAATCATCGCTTAAGACCACCTGCTTCCTGAAGGTCTGCTTATGCTTGGTGAAAAAAATCGGGGGTCCCCAGGAGGGTCAGATTCATACTGCTAACCTAACGTGGTTGTACCTGGGAGCGCTTGGAGACCACCAGGTCCCTGCGAAGCATCCCAGTGCCCTTCCTCTTCAACCCTGGCCCTGTCCACTATCTTCATGAAGGATCCTTTTAATGAACTATATAAACTAGCTACAGATTTTTTTCAAAAGAGACATCCTCCCCTTGTTGGAAAATGGAATCAGAGTCCAGGAGAGCTTCTGTTTTAAGTAAAAGCTGCGGCAAATCATCAGTACTTAGATTCTCCTCTGGTAATTTATCAAGGAAATTTCCTCTTTGAGTAGCAGCTCATGGTTTCCAGGATTCACAGACCAAGAGAGATGAAAGGAGAAGGGGAGCGCATATATCTTAAGAATTGTAAAGTCAAATGTCTACAGAAGCTATAAGCGATGTGAGTGAGTGAAAACAGGACAATAGGGAGTAGCGGGGATTGTGGGGAATAGAGAACACATGTCCTGTCTATGGAGAAACTCTGCTCACTGGCCCCAGATTGTAGCCATGAAGGAAAGAGGCCCAGTATTGTTAAACTTTTTATTCTTCAAGAGGAGAGCTGCAGGTTTAGGTGAAGTATCCCATTTTTAATTTATGAAAAAAAGATTTTTTTTAATGTAGACCATTTAAAAAATCTCTATTAAATTTGTTACAATATAGCTTCTGTTTTTGTTTTGGGGTGTTTTTTTTTTGGCTTTCTTTAGGCTTTTTTTTTATTATTATTATTTTATTTTTTTACTTTATTCTACTTCACAATACTATATTGGTTTTTACCATACATCGACATGAATCCACCACAGGTGTACACCTGAATCCCCCTCCCACCTCCCATCCCACATTGTCTCTCTGGATCATCCCCGTGTACCAGCCCCTAGCATCCTGCATCCTGCATGGAACATTGACCGGCACCTCGTTTCTTACATGATAGTATACATGTTTCAATGCCATTCTCCCAAATCATCCCGCCCTCTCCCTCTCCCTCAGAGGCCAAAAGTCCGTTCTATACGTCTGTGTCTCTTTTGTTGTCTCACATACAGGGTCATCATTACTATCTTTCTAAATTCCATATATATGTGTCAGTATACTATATTGGTGTTTTTCTTTCTGGCTTACTTCACTCAGTATAATAGGTTCCAGTTTCATCCATCTCATTAGAACTGATTCAAATGTATTGGTTTTTTTGGCTACCAGGCCTGAGGGGTCTAACCAGAGACTGAACCCACATTCCCTGTATTGGAAAGAGAAGTTTCAACCATTGGACTGCTAGGGAAAGACCTCCATTTTTGTAAGTGAGAAACAGATTTGAATTCTAAGAGGCAAAACAAAAGCAACTGCAGGCCGAACACCAAACATATCTGCAGACTGACCAGCTGAGGGTGAGCTGTTTATGAGAGTGTGTTTAGTGGCACCATCTATTTTGGAGATGCAGAAGCTGAGCCCCAGAAAGGGGGATTGGCCGTTAATTTTTTTCTTAATATATACATTTTATTGAAGTGTAATTGACTTACAATGTCTCAGGTGTACAGCAAGGTGGTTCAGTTATATATATATATGAACTCTGGTGTTAGAGAAGGCTCTTGAGAGTCCCTTGGACTGCAAGGAGATCCAAGCAGTCAATCCTAAAGGATATCAGTCCTGAATATTCATTGGAAGGACTGAGGCTGAAGCTGAAGCTCCAATACTTTGGCCACCTGATGCGAAGAACTGACTCATTGGAAAAGATCCCGATGCTGGGAAAGACTGAAGGCAGGAGAAGGGGATGATGGAGGATGAGACGGTTAGATGACATCACCAACTCAATGGACATAAATTTGAGCAAGCTCTGGAAGTTGGTGATGGACAGGGAAGCCTGGCGTGCTGCAGTCCATGGGGTCGCAAAGAGTTGGACATGACTGAGTGACTGAACTGAACTGATATACATATATTATTTTTCTGATTATTTTCCATTATAGGTATTACAAGGCATTGACTGTAGTTCCCTGTCCTATACAGTAAATCTTTGTTTCTTGTTGCATATGTATTTTTTCCAATTAGAAATCTAGCATTCTAGTCATACTAACTCAAGTGGAATCAAAATGGGGAATAAGCATTATTGATCACTGTCTGCCAACAGTTCAGGGACTTTCAGATAGAAAAAGCTGTATCACCAAAGTGCAGAATTGTTAAGTCACTTGCAAGCAAATTTAGATGCAGTAAGGGTTAACTGCAAGTTAACTTTTATTGACTACTTGTTACATTCTGGGCCCTGTGTTGGGATATACCTTGTGTGGTCATCATAGCTACGTATTTTGTCCATTTTACAGATGAGGAAATTGAGGTTTACAGATGATAAGTCAGAATAAAGGGTGGACAAGTGTGTGCGAGTGCTTGACTCCGATGTCTGTGTTCCTTCCACTGTTGTTTCCTGTTTTCTTATGTAGTGAGCCTCCTGTTCCTGAGTGTACCCAAGCAGGGGAAGTATTGGGGAAAAGATTCTTATATTGGGAAAGAGACAGGACCACATGCCACTGGACTTTCCTTCAAGGTGGGACTTCCCGGGTGGTTCAGTGGTTAAGACTCTGTGCTCCCAGTGCAGGGGACCTGAGTTTAATCCCTGCCCAGGGAACTGGATCCCACATGCTGCAACTGGGGGTGTGCATGCCCCAACTAAAGATACCTCCTGCATGCTGCAACTAAAGATATACACACAGACTTCCCAGGTGGTCCAGTGGTTAGGAATCACTTGCCAGTGCAGGGGACACAGGTTCGATTCCTGGCCCAGGAAGATTCCACATGCCATGGGGCAGCTAAATTCCTGTGCCACAGCCACTGAGCCGGTGTGCCTAGAGTCCGTGCTCCACGACAAGAGCAGGCACCGCAGTGAGAAGCCTGGGCGCTGCAGCGAAGGGTCGTCCCTGCTCCACACAACTGGAGAAAGTCCGTGCACAGCAGCAGAGACCCAGAGGAAAAGTAAATAACAAAACAGGCAAATCAACAGGCTTGTCTTCTGTGCGTTACTCACCCTTGGTTATTGAAAATAAATAGATAAATGGAGATAGCTCATGCCGCAAGGAAGACCTGATGCAGCCAACGGGAAAAAAAAAAGTGGTTTCTCAATTTTGGCTCTATTGATATTTGGGGCTGGATAGTTCCACTGCGGGGGCTGATCCTGTGAATTTTAGGAATATAGGATGCTTAGTAATGTGCCCATCCTCTACCTCGGGACCTTCCCTAGATGCCAGTGGCACCCCTTTCCTCTCCCACTTGTGATGCTCAAAACTGTCCCCAGACATTGCCAGATGTCCGCTGGGAATCAAGACTCTCCACAGTTGGGAACCATTTTTTAAAAGTTTGAGATTTTCATGAATCTAGGATTAGTGGTTTTAATCAGCTTTGGAACAAGGGAAGGGAACTAGCATCTGAGGATTCTGCAGGTGCCTCCTGCGGATTATCTCCTAACAGTCTCACACAGGTACCTGGGAGAGAGGGTCATCGACCTCATTTCACAGTTTAGCATGTGGCTGCTGCTAAGTCAATTCAGTCGTGTCCGACTCTGTGCGACCCCATACACGGCAGCCCACCAGGCTTCCCCGTCCCTGGATTCTCCAGGCAAGAACACTGGAGTGGGATGCCATTTCCTTCTCCAATGCATGAAAATGAAAAGTGAAAGTGAAGTCGCTCAGTTGTGTCCGACTCAGCGACCCCATGGACTATAGCCCACCAGGCTCCTCCATCCATGGGATTTTCCAGGCAAGAGTACTGGAGTGGGGTGCCATCGCCTTCTCCGCAGTTTAGCATACAGACACTCAGAAAAGTGAAATGGGTCATCCAGGCCTCACAGCCAATTCATGGAAGATGTGATCTATGGCCCATCTATGTCATAGTGCACTGGGCTTTTTTATTGTGCTAAGAATTTCAGGGACTTCTTTGCTGATCCACTGGTTAAGACTCCCTGCTCCCAACGCAGAGGGCCCAGGCCGGATCCCTGGTCAGGGAACCAGATCTTGCATGCCACTGTGAGCTGGTGCAGCCAAGTAAATAAATAAATATCTTTCTAAAAAGAACTTCAATGTGAAAAAAGCATGTTAAGCATTCGAATCAAGAGATTAGAAAAAGATAATAAAGAAATACTTGATAAGAGAAATGATAATAATAAAGATAAGGGGTAAATAGCTAGAGAATAACTACAAATTACAATAACAAAAATAGAGAAGAGTGATGACACCAAAAATTGATGTTTTTAATATGTTAGTAAGATCAATAGGAGAAACATTTTTGTAAGGCTGGTGAGAGACTGATGCAAATAAACAAAATAAATGGTATAGGATGAATAAGCAACAGTCACAATGACATACATAAATGAGGAAAAGATTGGGGACTTCCCTGGCGTCCAGGGGTTAAGACTTTGTGCTTCCACTGCGGGGAGCTCAGGTTTGATCCCTGGTCAAGTAAGTAAGATCCCACATGCCTCGTGGCCCAAAAGAAAAAGACTGCTATTAGTAACAGATATTTATACTGTTACTAATAAATTTGAAAATTTAGATGACCTGTACATATATCTGGGGGAGTGGTGCCACGCTGCACGGCCTGTGGAATCTTCATTCCCTGACCAGGGAGTGAACCCAGGCCCTCAGCAATGAAAGCATGGGCCATCATGGAATTCACTAGGCATATATCTTGAAAACATATAAAAGGCTAAGTTTTGGCACAAGAGAGATTTTAAAAGAAAACTTGAATAGACTTTAAAGTAGTAAAGAATTTGAAATGTTAAGCAAAGTCTTTCCTCCTAGAATGCTTCTGGCACAAATGTTTTTGTAGGTGAGTTTTTTTAACAAACTTTAAAAAGAATGAACCATCTAGATCTCCAGAAAGATATTACAGAAAACATGAGAGTGAAAACTGCTGGGGTTGTTTCATGAAGCCAGGATAATATTGGTTCCAAAACTAGATAAAAATACATAAGACTAATCACTCAAGAAATGTAAATGTAAGAAAATAGATTGCAGGTCAATTAATGTAATGGATGTAGTTACAGATAACCAAAATAAAATAGTAGCTAAAAGCATCCAAAAGCCATTAAAATAAATAGTACATCATAATCAAAAAGAGCTTATCCTGACATCATCAGTATTATATCAGATAATTTATTTGAAAAAAAAAACCCAAATCTACCTGAAAAAAATCAGATATAGGGAGGAAAATATATCATAAAGTGATAAAAGCTGTTATTAAACCACTGAGCAATAAAATGGAAGATTTCTTAAGTTGTTAAAAGTCATTCTCTGTCTAATATCTCTTACAAAGGCAAGTTCCTGATGGATTGAGACTTAAGTTTGAAAGGTAAGCTAGAATATCAATAGGAGTGCATTTTTATAGGTCACTGTGTGTGTGTGTGTGTGTGTGTGTGTACGTGTGTGTTTCCCTAAAGCACAGTCTGTAAGAAAAACAACAAAAAAAGGGATGGATTTGATCATAATACAATGAAAGATTACTGTTCAGTGGAGGACACTTTGGAGCAAGTTCACAGATGCTTAGCAAACTCAGAGATGCTTGCACCCTCAGAAGCGGCCAAGGGACTAATATTGAAAATATCCGAGAAACTTCTGTCAAACAGGAAAAATAAAACCAAGAACTGCAAGGGAAAGTTGGGCAAAAGATACGAGCAGGCAGGTCACAGGAGAGGAAACCCCAAAGGAAGTTTCCCCCCAAGGAAGCCGATGAAGAGCTGCTCAAACAAAGAGAGAAATGCTAATTAAAGCAACAAAGAGATAGTGCTTATACCTGTCATATGGGCAAAGACAAAAGCTAAGGTAGGGTAAATAACAAAAATGTAGAGTGGCATAATGTTGGCAGGGATGTGGGGAGATAAAAAAAGCNGAAATGCTAATTAAAGCAACAAAGAGATAGTGCTTATACCTGTCATATGGGCAAAGACAAAAGCTAAGGTAGGGTAAATAACAAAAATGTAGAGTGGCATAATGTTGGCAGGGATGTGGGGAGATAAAAAAAGCGTGTGCAGGGCTGGTGGGAATGTTTAGACAGACGCAGCCATCCAGGACAGTGCCCTGGCTTGCCTTAGCATAACTGGGGTGTATATGTGTACCCCATGACCCAGCAAGTCCTTCCTGGGTACTATTCTCACAGCAACTCTTGCACATCTCCAGAGGGTGACACATACGGGCTATTCATCATAGGGTGTTTTGTCTGAGTGTTCGTCCATCTCCCCAGGAACGCATACATGAAATGTGATGGACAAACCCCGTGGAATACTATGCAGTAGTCAGCAGCACGAATATAGATCTTTAAAAACGTAGTGCTGAGTAAAAATGTAAGAAGTAAGAGATTTATAGCCCAAGGCCATTTATATAAATTAATGACTTTCACACAAATATGTAAGCAGTGACACAGGGCTAGAATGATTGCCCATGAGAGGGGAACGGGGTAGGAAATGAGGATAAAAGGGAAGGAATAAGGAAATGAATCAAGACAGCTGCTTTGAATGGACCAATGTGGAGAGTGAGCCATGAAATGAGGGGTGCAATGAACTCAATCAGCGCCTTTCCCCAAAGTTAAAAAAACATTTTTTTTTTAAAAAGGAAACCAAGTGCTCTACCATTATGCTGGCCAGATTCCTCAGGCCACTTGTTATTTGCAAGGCCAACTTTCTCCATTGCAGCCGAAGGCCTGATCCTGATTCTGTGTCTTCCCACCACAGCCCCTTCCAACATCATGCCTATCATGTTGAATTTTCCCAGCCTTGCATGTTGTGCAGAAAATCAAGCCCCATGTCTGCACNTTTGCAAGGCCAACTTTCTCCATCGCAGCCGAAGGCCTGATCCTGATTCTGTGTCTTCCCACCACAGCCCCTTCCAACATCATGCCTATCATGTTGAATTTTCCCAGCCTTGCATGTTGTGCAGAAAATCAAGCCCCATGTCTGCACAGGGAGGGTGGGTGTATTGTCATGAACAAGCTCAGGAAATTCAGAATGATGTAATGGCCATGGGCCCTTCTGGGCGAAAATGAGAAAAAGTCCTCACTTCACATCCCTGCCAACATTTGCAGACCATAAATAGGAACATTGGAGGTGAAAAATAGGAAATCGCTGTGTAACTACCATGGAAACTTTTGTCCTGGGAGACATTTGGAAGAATGGGGTAGAACAACGGACTATAAGACATACTCGCGCTGGTATTTTTTATTCTCCCTCTCCACTGAAGGCTTCTGGGTTTTGTGTGCTTCAGCACAGACCATGGAACATGGAAGCAATGACAATGATACTAAGAGCAACTGCTGTTTATTTACTACTTATGTATGTATTACTCTGCTATTTATTATAGTGTATTTATTATACACTGTGCCAAACACCGGGCTATCCACCATGCAGGTTATTGCAGATTCTTATGACTTCCTACGTGGAGAAGGAGTTTGGGTTCCATTTTGACCTAAGAGATAAAGCAGGTTCCTGAGGTCATTTAAAAAATTTATTTCATATTGGAGTATAGTTGATTAACAATACTGTTAATTTCAGGTGTACAGCAAAGTGATTCCGTTACACATATGCACGGGCCTGTTCCTCAAATTGCTTTGTCATTTAGGTCACCGCAGAATATTCAGCAGAGTTCCCTGTGCTATCAAGTAGGTTGGTTATCTATTTTTTATTTTTTAGCTAGAACTTTTAAAATTCTCATAAAAAAGCTCTTTTTACCACCAACATCTGGCAAAAGCTTTGTCACCTCCTCCAAGAACAAATGTTTTTCTTCTTAGTCATCATTCCAATAATAATAACAGGCTTTATTTTTTTATTGGAGTATAGTTGCTTTACAATGGTGTGCATCAAAGTGTATCAGCTATACGCGTGTGTGTGCTCAGTCATTCAGTTTTGTGCAACTCATTGCAAACCTATGGACCATAGCCTGCCAAGCTCCTCTGTCCATGGAATTTTCCAGGAAAAGATACCGAGGCAGGTTGCCATTTCCTACTCCAGGGGATCTTCTCAACCTAGGGGCTGAACCCTCATCTCTTGCATCTCTTGCATTGGCAGCCGGATTCTTTACCACTGTGCCACCTGCATATATCCCCTCTCTTTTGGATTTCCTTCCCATTTAGGTCACCACAAAGCAGAGTTCCCTGGGCTATACAGTAGGTTCTCATTAGCTCCCTATTTTATACACAGTATCAATAGTGTATATATGTCAACCCCAATCTCCCAGTTCATTCCATCTTTAAAGATTCTCCAGACTCTTCCCTTCTTGAAAGCATCTACTCTCGGTGAACAGAGCAGGAGGCCCTGACTCCTATTCCTAAAGCAGGCTGCTGTGTGTCCTTGGATGAGGTACTCAGCCTTTCTGAGCCACAGATTTCTCACCTATGTAATGGACATAGAGTCCTTGCCCTGACCGACTTCAGCAGGCTGTTGGGAGGGTCACATAGGGGCTTGCAAAAGTGTTTGAATGAAGGAAGCTGTTAATAATTTTCTTTCAGGCTTTGTGGCATCACATGGGTTTACCTCCACAGTTTCATTCCTTTTAAATCACTCCCTCCTACCCTCTTATGTCCTATGCGCCTCCTCCTTCACCTTTGACATATGACCATTTCATTATCATAAACACATCATTTATAGTTATTATTATAACAACTGCCATTGTTCCAATATGCATGAAATAGACAGGTACTCCATGGGCACCTTGTAAGCATTATCTAAATATTCCCAGTGCATGTGTGAGTGAATGTGTGTGTGGGTGTGTAAGAAAGCAAGAGGGGGACTGGTGTGAGAGTGCTGGGGAGGAGGAACAGCGCTCGCAGGATTCTCCTGCCTCCGATTCTGTGCTGGTCCCTCTCTCTGGGCGGCCTCCCTCCTTTCTCTAGTGTCTTCCAGGGAGTCGACAGAGCTCAGGTTTGGGTTCAGGAGAGACCTGAGTTTGAGCCCTGGCTCTGCCAAAGGTTAGCTGTGGGACCCCGACTAAGTGACACAATTGTCAGATGAGTACACCAACGTTGCCCTCGCAGGAGTCAAGCGAGGGTAACATGAGATTGTCGCTGCAAAGATCCTGGGGCACAAAATGCAGTCAATGGATACCAATTGCCTCCTTTTGATGTGAAACCTTGTGGATCTTCCTTCCCAGCATGTTTATTCATTGGTCTTTTGGAGATAAAAAGGAGAAATTGGAAAAAAAAAAAAAAA